>JAEQBH010008026.1:0-55970 GCA_016808115.1 Tetrastigma voinierianum | reverse complement strand
TAATAACAAACTGTATTGCTGGAAAATGATAGGAAGTGGCTTCATTCTTATTTTTAGATTGCTACTTCCTTGTTTTTTTCTCTTCTGAGGCGTAATCTTTGAATATTTACATGTCTTTCCTACCTTTTCTCAGCAGCCAGTCAGTCTGCCATGGATTTGGAAATATATGCAGCACTGAGGAAAAATTTATGCTTTGCATACGACTTCATGTATTTATTTATTTTTCTTCTATTCATCATCATTCAATAAAATCAGTATCATATTAATGATAACTCTTCAAAAAAATTTAAATTAAAAACGTAGGCTTCGTTTGGAACCCGGAAAGTACTATGAAAATGGGAAAAAATTGGTTCCACACTGGAAAATATAAAAGAAAAATCAAATATAATCAAAATTTTATATATTTTTAAATCTTTTAGTTCTTTTTGTATAATAGAAGAACAAATAGTCGAATTAATAAAAGATATATGAATTAATTTATTAAGTTTAAATCTACTTTTTATTTTCCACCAAATTCTCTTTCTTTCCACTTTTCCTCTCTATTTTACTCACTATTTTCTTTCCTTAGCACATTCCGGGGTTCCAAACGGAGCCATAGTATATTAGAACTAAGAACAAAAAAGATGATGAAAAGGAATTTCGGTGTAATAAACCTTGTGGACCATAAATCTAACTCCTCCATTCCTACTTGGTGTTGAATTTATTGAATGAGTGTAGATATTTACCTCAAAAGATGGAGAAGAAAAGGAAGGAAGCAAAAGAGAGAAATCAAAAGGAGAAGAAGCTAAGGAGCTGCTAGCAAAATATGGAGGAGCATATCTGGCCACCTCCATTACTCTCTCCTTGATCTCTTTCTCCCTCTGCTATGTTCTAATCAGTGCAGGAGTGGATGTCCAAGCTCTCTTGCAAAAGGTAATGCTCTTGAATGAACTGCAGACTTTTAAAACTTCCTCGGTATAAAAGGAAAAAAAAATACTAGGGCTTGTTTGTTTACGGTTTTTGAAAACTATTTTTTTTTGTTATGAAAAATGATGAGAACAAAGGGCATTACCTTTTGGGGCATGTTTGATAGACAACTGTTTTCTGTTCTCAAAAACAAGGAGAACACGTTTGGTTCCCAGTTTCGGAGAACAGAAAACAGTTTTCAAAAGCTGTAAACAAACAAGCCCCAAACAGTACCCTCCCGTGTTTGTGCCAAAATAATTTTCAAAACAGTACTTGGTTCCTGGTTTTTTTTTTTTTTTTTGAAGAACACATAAAATACTTCATTCAATTCAGGTAACAGTAACACTTCTCGGAGAACATCAATTCAAAAACTGTTCTCAAGAACAATTTTCAAAAACAAGAACCAAACGTTTTGGGAAAACAAACAATGGTTTTAATTGCTGAATTGCAGGTGGGAATATCAGTGAATGAGACTGGGGAGAGAGTTGGGACTTTTGCATTGGCATATGCTGCACATAAGGCTGCATCTCCTATAAGGTTCCCACCCACTGTGGCTCTCACTCCCATTGTAGCCAGCTGGATTGGCAAGAAAGTTGACAAGGAGAATTAACTCTCTCTTCCTAACCCCTACTGTAATAATATGCTCTCTGTTTTTCTCTCTCTTAATATGAAACAACCATTCTTTTCATAGTAATGCAAATGCTTCTGCCCTCCTGAATGAGAATAAAACTTTTGCTTTCACAATTATTTGAATCCTTGAAAATTTTGTGCATCAAAACCATCAATTCTTTCTTTTTTCTTTTTAAAAAATGAAGAAGATGTTTTAGGCTTGCAAACCAAAGCTGCATATATCACAGGATTAATTTTTGTTTTTCTCTAAATTGCTTTAAAAAATCGGACCAGTGAACGAAATGGAAAAGTTACCGGTTCATAGTTTAGGGAATTAAACCGGGATCGGAAATGTCAACAATCTACGGTCCGATCAACCGGTTCGGTCTTGTTTTTAAAACACTGGTTTTTCTTACTATGATATGTTAGTAGCTCTTCTAGCGAGGCCAAGGAATGATAGAGAAATACTTAGGTTGTGTTTGGTTCCTGAAAAGTACCATGAAAAGAAAAAATTTATAAGAAAAATAATTTTCTTATATTTGGTTGTCTAATAAAAAATTTAAAGAAAATAAATATAAATCAAAATTACTAAAACTTCCAAATTTAATTTATTTAATCTTTTATATTGTGAAAATAAATAGAAGTTGTTTATTGTAAGTAAGAATAATATGTAAGATTGTAATAAAGAAAAAAGAAAAAAAAAAGAATAATATGTAATTCTTTTTTTTCCTTCATTTTTTCTTTCCTCCATATGTTCTTCCCCTTACATTTGAATTCTCAAAATTTTCATGGACATGTATCAGTTCATGGGGCACCCTAAAAAGTGCTAGAAGGCAGTACTAGGCATTCTGATAATCCATGGTATAATGTCCCAGAACCACACTTAACCCAACAGCAAAACTATAAGCAATTGACAATTGCCATTACCTTGGATATTTCCCATTGTTAAAAGAGAGCATTTGAATCCGATTTCAGGAGGAAAACAACTTCCACATCAATCACCTATAAAATGTTAATGTTTATTTGATTTCTTCTCTAGAAGCCCTAGCTTTGTCCCTCCCTTGCTTCTTTTTTTCATATCTTGTTTTGTTAAAGATAAAGCAAGATTTTTTTTTATTATTTTTGGCTTAAAATCACCCTTTACTTCGTTTTCTTCCGCAAATCTAGGTTTTAGGTTTTCTTTTCAAATAAAAAGGTTTCTTCTATGCCAATATAAGTTTACCTTTGTTTTTCCTTAGTTTTTTTTCGTGCTTTTATCGTCAATATGTTACAACGTGTTTTATCGCCAACTTTTTGCAATAGATAGTTATGTCATCAATGGTTAACATTTTTGTATATTTTCACATTGGCAATTCAATTAGCAAAATTAGATCCGACAGAATCATTAAATCAAATCATGTTCATCAGTATGTTACAAATCTATAATCTTAAATATTCTATGCATTTTGAATTATTAAATACATAGGCATTAAACCGATCTTTTTGCTATTAACCTGAATGATACGTCATCCTTTAAAGTTTTTAACACTTGATTCTGTGTTTTTATCGAATAGATTGCTTAATCTAAACTAATAAATTTATCTTTTCAAAAAAAAAAAAACTTCCACATCAAGAACCCTCCATCAAGTAATTACAAGCATCATTGTGCAGCCTTCAAAATAAAATGCATTTCCTTAATTGTTCTGCCCTCTCATCACATAAAATGCTCGAGTAATTTGATTCATTACTTACCCAAAACCTACATAACCAGACATCAAGTCTATCTTACAAAAGAGGGAGGGGGGTATGAGGAGGAGAAAGCAAGTAATTGAATTAATATACAGAGGCAAAAACTGTAATAAAGCAAATAAATGTGTTCTATTCATTACTAAATCAGAATGATCATTTATATCATCAGCCTACTGTACAGTGAACCAGCTTTTCCCCCCATATAGACATTCTCTAAACTTTCCTAGAGTGCCTTCAGGGAGCAAGGATTATGGGGTAACTCCAATTTTTCACTGGTTTGGAACTAACTGGTTGAGTTCAAGTATCCATCATTTGGTTTGTATCTTCCATACACCACCTCAGCAGTATTGGCAGCAGGAAGCACTTCTCCAGCGCTAGATGGTGGAGTTTGAGGCTGTGGTGCGCTGATATTAACCATTGCATAGTCATCATTAAGAGCATTTAACTCGATCCCATCTGACACCAGCTGGTGCTGACAGTCAATATGAACTTAAGTAGTTGTAGAAAGATGAGGAGAAAGCATAAAAGAAAATAGGCATTATATTATATTATACCCTGGGCTGTGGCTTTCCAATTGGTTAAACATTAGGGTGATACCTAACGATCATTGATTCTGAGTCCTCTCGTGGCCATCGGAGGCTCTTAATTCTCGACTATTAACTCGGCCTCAATGATAATACAAGATGACGCAAGCTAACCGTAATATCTACGGTTATAAAAAAAAAAAGGCATTATATTATATTACCCCGAAAGTCTCAGTTGGTTAAGACATTACGTGCCATTACATAATATCACTGACTTGAGTCCCCTCAAGATCACTCCGAGGTTTTACTCGCTGTTAACTTCTGTGGCCCCGCGAGATAGGTCAAAATGCATACCAAGGTACGCAAGTGCTGTGCCGAAAAAAAAAGGCATTATATTATTATTCAGAGGATACGCTCTGTCCACATGTCTGTGATGCTCACACCAGCATCCGACAAAAGCCAGTAATCTGCATCGCTCTGTCAAGGAAACAGGAAATGTTTAGAACACCAGTGCTTACATGGTTTAAATGCACATGGAACACAATCATGATTAAAAACAGCACTCCTTCCTTTTTCACTGAAGTGAAAAAAAAAAAAACCAAGTTACAGATTTTCCATTTGAAAGAACCCACATTCTGTAAAGAGCTCTAATCTATAATTTGCTGAATGATGCATGAAAAAGGGAATGATATCCCAATATAATCTTGTAAGAAAAAAAAAATCTAAAATAATGTCCAACTGGATGTAGAAACCAAGAGGAGAAGAGTTGGAGGGATGAATTACTGTGTATTCCATTGATTCATCACATATATATACAAGAATGTTAGACTATACATTAGGTAAGTCAATTCATTCTTCCTAAATGGTTACAACCCTACAAGTAGAGTATCCTAATGAGATAACTTATTTCACAAGATGGCATACGTTATAACACTCCCTCAAGTTTCGGCAGACAAGTAATCATGTCCAACTGGTTACATAGGTAACTAAGCCGGTCCCCACTTAGGGCCTTTGTGAAGATATCACTTAATTGTTCTTCGGTCTTCACGTATCTTGTAGAAATCAAACCGAGTTGTATTTTCTCACTAACGAAATGACAATCTATCTCTGTGTTTAGTTTGTTCACGGAAAACAAGATTAGATGCAATATAAAGGACAACCTAGTTGTCACACCAAAGCTTTGATGGGACTGAGGTTTTAATACCGACTTCCACCAAAAGTTGACTCACACATAAATTGTACCATCGCTCTATATTCAGACTCTACACTAGATCGAGAGACAACTTTTTATTTCTTACCCTTCCATGAGACTAGATTCCCTCCAACAAACACAGTAACCCGAAATGGACCTCATGTCCTCCTTAGATCCTGCCCAATCAACATCCGTGAAACACTCGTCTATTATACCCATGATTACTGTATAAAATACCACGTCCCGAGGCTCCTTTCAAGTAACATAGAACCTGTTCTACAACTGCTCAATGATCAACTATTAGAAAAGACATGTATTGGCTTACAACACTAACA
The DNA here is from genome assembly GCA_016808115.1 of Tetrastigma voinierianum. Classification (NCBI taxonomy): domain Eukaryota; kingdom Viridiplantae; phylum Streptophyta; class Magnoliopsida; order Vitales; family Vitaceae; genus Tetrastigma; species Tetrastigma voinierianum. The sequence goes on along the minus strand of JAEQBH010008026.1, from coordinate 50,637 downwards.
GAGTATGCAATATCAAGGCGTGTTACTATAAGATAGTTCAACTACCCAACTAGCCTTCTATATCTCTCAGGGTCTTCAAACAATTCGCCTTCTCTAGTAAGATGTAGGCTTTATGTCATATGGGATTGACATGGCTTTGTTACCAATTTTCATATTTTGCATTAATAGGACCAACACATATTTCCTTTGAGATAAGAAGAGTCCACGTTTGTTCCTCATAACTTTAACACCTAAGAAAAATTTGTGCATCCCTAAGTCCTTTGAGTGGAATTGGCCATGAAGAAAAGGACTTGAATAAAGATATACCTGCCATATCATTCCCTGTAATGATAATATCATCAACATACACAACTAACAAGATGATACCTGCTTGAGAATTTATGTAAAAGACAATGATTAGATTTGCTCTTTTGCATGCCAAATTTCTCAATCACTACAGTGAATTTGCCAAATCATGCAAGTGAACTCTGTTTAAGCCATATAAAGATTTTCGGAAACGACAAACTCTACCAATCTCTCCGAGCAACAAACCTGGGAGGTTACTCCATATAAACTTTTTTTGCAAGATTCCCATAAAGAAAGACATTTTTAATATCAAGTTGGTGGAGGTCTCAACCATGAGTGGCTGCCAGAGATATAAACAGTCGAATAGAAGTCAACTTGGCAACCGGGGAGAAGGTATCAAAATAATCCACCTCATAGGTCTAGGCATACCTTTAGCAATAAGGCGGGCTAACCTAGCAATTCAAATCCATCAGATTAATCCTCATCAGAACACTCCATCGACAACCAATGGCTTTTCTTTCCCAAATTCGTAAACACCAAACTCAAGTACCATTGTTAGTCAAAGCATCCATCTCCTCCGTTGAGAATATATTCTTTGGTTTATCTTCTACCTTTTTTATACTTTATCCTCCTTCCTTTTACATTTTATTTTGTTTCCTTTTTTATTCCATTATTTTGTATATATAGGTGTCTCTATACTATGTAATTCACTCACTAATTCAATAAAGAAAAGTATTATTTTCTTCTCTCATTTCAAATCCCCTATCATAGTACTACGTCAACCAGGGTGAGCTAGGGCTTCAAATATTTGAAGCATGCATAACTCCGAATCGTCGAGAACAATCTCTGGCACATGCATTTAGAAAACACAGAGCTCCTGTTTATTCAAGAAGGTGTCTATTTTTTCTTTCATCAACACCATTACGAGGAGTATCAACACAAGATGTCTGATGAAGGATGTCATTCTAAAGCATGAATGATTGAAATTGGTCGGACATATATTTTTTGGCATTATCACTTCTCAAATTTTGAACATAAACACGAAACCGAGTGTGAATTTCAGCACAAAGGCACGAAAGTGAGAAAATAACTCCGAACGCAAATATAACCAAGTTGTTCACGAATAATCTTCGACATAATTAACAAAATATTGAAACCCAATTAGAGACACAATTGGACATGGATCCCACACATCCAAATGGACTAACTCAAATGGGGCACTAGTTCGTTTATTGACTCGCAGGACGCATAAGAGGGACAATGAATTGATAACACCTACAATCCAAGGACTGGCGTTCTAAACCTAGGGACACACTCTTCCAATAAGGGAAGAGAAGGATGGCCTAATCTACAATGAGTCTCAATAGGTCTCGATACCGCAGTATCAAGAATGGAGAGACCCCAAGACTCATGTCCTCTACCAATAATCTGTTTCATCATAAGATCCTGGAAAAGACAAAAATCAGGAAAGAATGAGACACAACACTTAAGGGTTAGTTTGCTCACGAATACCAAATTAAAAAACAAATCAAGTAAACTCAAGACAGATGATAGGGGAATAGAATGAGTGGAAAAATGGTGCCTGAACCAAGAACACAGGACTGTGATCCATCTACCAAAGTGACAGTGGAAGTGGAAGGTTGTAACTATAAGGTAGAAAATAGACTAGAATTACCTGTCATGTGATCTGTGGCTCCAGAATCAATGATCCATTTGGAGAACGAAGAAGAGACAAGTTTAGGTTACCTGACTTAACAATGGCTGTAATAAGTGAGTAGATGGAGACTTCCAATGATTCCCGTACAAGTGGAACTCCGGCGAGTTTTGTCTACAGAGAACTGAATCACTGAGACGGATGGAGAGGGGCCATATGAGAGATCTGAAATCTCCTCTCGATCTCGATTTTGCAAATTTTCTCTACAATCTCATCACATGTCCGCATCTTACGACAGTAATAACTAGGCCCTCTAGTGTTACCTCCTGGGCCACTATTTCTGTACTGTGGCTTTCCTGACTCACCAATGTTCCGACCAACGAGAGCACTACTCATCTAGGCAAAGGGAAGAGCTGGCAAGGATATTTCTATGCAGAGTATCCTCATGAACCTTTCATGGAAAGATGAAATTGTGGTCGACAGAATCCGCGCCTACCGAATCATACTCGTAATCTCGTGTCGCGTGAGCTCCACGCTGCATTTTCCATTCACCGGGATTTTTCTCTAGTAGGCTCAATACCGATGATGACATCCCACTCTCCCCTCAAAATAGGTATTTCAAAAACCTCTCACAACTCTCTCGAGCACTTAAAAACTACTCAACAAAGAATTAAAACTCTCCTAATCCGAGCCCTCCCAGGCTTTGATACCATGTAGAAACCAAAAGGAGAAGAGTCGAGGAATGAATTCCTTGTATATTCCAATACAAGAAGATTAAACTATACATTAGATAAGTCAATCTACTCTTCCTAAATGGTTACAACCCTACAAGTAAAGTATCCTAATGAGAACAATCTTATATGTAAAGTATGATACATACTATAACACTACTCTTTTATTAGCACATCATCGAAACCATGGTTGATGACGACGCTTAATTTTTCAAAAAAGTTAAACCATTTTGTTGGTGATCAGGTTTTAGGTATTTAAAGTTAAAACCTCGGTTGGTGACTAGGTTTTAAAATTATTTGATGCCATGGCAATGAGGCATTAGTTTAGACCTTATTTTGAAACATGTGTTAATTTGAGAATGTTTTATTGAAAAAGATTATTTTGGGACAAAGCTCGGAAAAAGGGTTATACTTGTATGAAAAAAAAAAGGGGAAAATAATTATCCAATCCAACTGAAACGGTTTCCTTCCAATATTTCTGTAAAATAGAGCATGCCTGCACTTCTAATCCTTTTTCAGCAGACCATATAATCACAAAGCTGTTAAAACCATGCTATAAACATAACAAATCAATTATTAGACTTACATCAACATCTGATGGAACAATCTTCATTATCCCACCCACAAAATCCTGTGATGCAGTAGGATCAGAGGAAATTCTATGAGCATCTTGTCCCTGCATTTCAATCTCCTTCCCTCTGCTCTCTTCTGTAAGCGAGGCTGCTGTTGGGTCCTCGCTATATCCTGAACTTGATGGAAAACTTGGAGGTACCTCAACACCATTAATCTCCTCAAACTTCTCTTCAAATTGACTATAAACCGATATCAAGAAAAATTAAAAGAATGAAAAGACAAGGCATCAGAGCAGAATAGTCTGTCTCAAATAGTTTATCATCCTTAATTCCAAATTAGAATAATGGTCATCTCGCGCCTGCAAAGAGAAAACTGATATTTTAACCAACAGGCACTTATACCTGACAAGGTAAACATCTATAGGGCCCATTGAGTCGAAGAACAATTTATATCTCCTCTGAGGATAATCAACAGCCTACATACAAAGGACAAATTTTTCTTAGGGATATGAATGTGTTTACACAAAAGACTTAACTTTTCTTTTGTTCTTCGCTTGTACTTGATTTACTCCTTGCCATCAGGATCTGGACTTCTAGTGTGGTGCCGTGTGGGCTTTAATTGCTATCAAGGTTTCTTTCTGGTGGAGCAATACAAACAGGCTCCCGTTAACGATCAGCCATACAAAATGAGCAAATGCTTGATGTCAAAGCATTCTCCTCAGTTACTGTAAAACCACAAATTAAAGCAAAGAAGAAACAAACCTGGAAGCAGGGTAACCCTTGATGTCTTCTTCAGTGACAAAAGCTTACCTAAGAATGTTAGAAGGCGGAAATAGTTACTATCTGACTAATCTAACACACCCACCCAGTTAAAAACCGATTCTGATGGGAGCAAGAAAGAAAGTTTTACTTGATTGTTTTCATCTTCACTCAGGTCCTCAATCTTTTCTTGCATTTCTCTGCAACAGACTAAAAGTATCAGCATAACCCAGGAGCAAGATATCATAACTGTACTACCACAGAAACGTTCACATTACCTTATTTGTGCATCTAATCTGCGCTCCTCAATAGATAGGTTTTCAACTTCTTCCTGCAGAGAAAAAAATTTCATGAGACCAGATCCTCCGAGGTTAGGAGAGATGCCAACAAACTTTCTTTCCAAAATCTCTAGTTCTCCCCAGTGGTGACAGGAGGATCACAGATGATCCACCATAAACTCATGCAACCCAATGAACTCCAATTCCACGGCTTTCATCTATAAATATTAGCCATTAGCTGAAAACTGTCATATTTTCTTGTCTTTCAGACTGATCTAGGTTCTGTTTGGAACCTGAAAAGTACTAGGAAAAGAAAAATGCTAGGGATAATGATTTTCTCTGTTTAGTTTCATGTGAAAAATATAAAATATAAAATATAATCAAAATTCCTTGTACCCTTACATATTTTAAATTTCTTAGTCCTTATATAATGAAGAGAAACAGATAAAATGAGTTTGAATAAACATATATAATTAATTTATCAAGTTTAAACCTATTTTTTATGTTCCACTAAATTTTCTTTCCTTCCACTTTTCCACTCAATTTTCCTCTTCATACTCTTTCCTTATCACTTTCTGGGTTCCAAACAGATCCCTAATGTTTGTTTGACGAAACCTTTGGTTAATGTCTAATTATCAGTTACAACAACTGTTCCTCAGTTAGGAGCCAGGCCATCAAACCCACAGGATGGTATAGCAGTGTTACCAAAACAAATAGATGAAACTCTCTCAGAGAATTGAAGAGGAGGTGCATAATAAAACTTAAAATTGATTACTGTGGTACAAGTATCACAAAGTACTGAATGCACAAAAGTAAAAAGCCAGTGGTAGCACCTGAAATTTAAGTAATGAATTCAGATTCAATTATTCTGCTTGTAAACAAAAAAAAAGTTGAAAGTAAATTTACCCTACAGATAAATCCCATAAACAATCAATTAGAATTTTTATGAAGAACCATATCTTAAGCTGTGTCGCATATACTATTGCATATAAAAGCTCCTTTTGGTGGCTATTGAAGATAGTAAACAAAATTCAACTTGTTCTTTATAATTCATAATTGATAAATGAAATATGCAGATGATCTGATGTCGAGAAACTAATAAATCTATTTGCATGATCATTTTTTTCCTATTTAATCAAAATGACAAAGTGGAAGAGAGTTTACAACTGAGATAAACTCCTCACTATTAGAATTTATTATAAGAGAATTGAAAATTAAAAGGAATTTGGTTATGAAGAATGATCAAAAATGATATTCAAGTAGAGTCTGCTTTTTGACTGGCATCTCTTTTATACTAATTACACTATAAAACACACCCTAGCACTACTTGATATGTTTATTTAAGTACCAATTACAATTATGGTTATCCCAACACACAAGCAGCGCGCCAAGAAACAATTTACCTTACTTGGCATACCAGAACTAGAAACATTTTCATCAGCCTTCCCGGCCTCAGACATCTAGTCCCCTACAAAATCAATTAACTTTAAGTAGTTCTTCACATGTTGAAGTACTACTAACATTTAAAATTTAACAAAAAAAAAAAGTAAATGACTAATATTTCCATACTTCCACTGAATTCTATTCTTCAACTTCTTCTCAATGAGACCAATTCCTTCAAGGACATTTGTTATGTCATATATACGCCTCTTCCTCAGAATTCTCCGTGATATTAATGGAAATGTTTCAATTGACGGGATCTTATGCCACAGGATATATTGTGTTTGATACAAAATAGTACCTCTAAAGTGTCAGCAGCTTTATTTAGATCAAGCATACCATCTTCCGCATGTTTAATCAAATTAATGAACTTCTTTGTCAAGAGACCTGAATGAGAATCACAGGACATTGTTGTCACTTTTATGACATCCACTTGGCTGTTGCAGAAACTATTGAATAAAAACATCTATAGAAAAAATAAAAACAAAGTCCATCTTGTTTTCAAACTCATCATAGCATAATATAATAATAATAATAATAATAATAATAATAATAATAATAACACCAAAAAGAGAAGAGGGGGAGGTGGCGAATTTTGAACCGTTCACAAATTGATAAGTGGTCATTTACTTACCTAGTGAGCTATCATAACGACAGGGACCGACTGGAGTGAGATTATTTCCAGGAGAACCTGCCAATTGAGAGAAAGCATCTCAGTAAATATGGCTTCTCTTCACAGCCTAACATGGCTCACTATTGGAACTTGAGCAACGAGAACTGTTTGGGCTGATAAGAGAATATATTTTCATGTTCACGCTGATAGAAAAATGCTAGTAGAACCAAGTGATTTATTGATTCTGATGGTTAATTTTTTATTAGATATGCTGCAGAATTAAAATTTTGGGAGCCAAATATACACATCTTAAACAGAACTGCTCACCAGCGTTAGATACAGGAGTTTGAGGTCCAGATCTGCTGCACTTGGCGATCCTTGATGTTTTCGGTGCTTTTCCTCCTTTTCCTGATACAGGTGTCTGGCCAGGGCTGTTGACTATTTCAGTATACCCAGGAGCAGCAGTCCACTCACTAGACTCCAGCTTCCATAATCGATTTCACTTTTCCTCTTTAATTGCTAAGAAATACCATATAGTTTTTGTAAATTGCAATGAGCAACCCGTGCTATAGAACTTAATCATACAATTAACAGAAAAATACATTGAACTTGTTATAGCATATATCTACTTTACATATAGAGTTGTAACCTATAAGGAAGCTTATCTTATAGAGTTGTAATCTATTAGGAAGCTTGGATTGACTTTTATATATATATATATTCACAATGGATCAATGAAAAACACAAGGAATTATTCCTCAAATTCTTGTCTTGATTTCTACATGGTATCAGAGAAAGGTTTTGAATTTGCCCTAGAAAACGCAAATTTTTTGAGAGAATTTAAGAACAAGAGAAGAGAGAGTGAGTCGTAGAGGTCGAGGGTGTTTCCTTTGAAACACCAACTTCAAGGGTGCGTGTGGTGACACTGCCCACCTGAGGAGGAGCGCCGGCCGCCGCCAACCACCGCCACTAAGTCCAATGGCAGGAAACCTAGCGTGTGAGCCACACGCGCCAGCACTGTGATTTTGCCCTGTTTCACACACGCTGCGCATGGGCCTTGCGTGAGAGCGCATGACGTACCCCTCCTACGATGCACTCCAAAGATCGCCGACGCCCTCCCACCCACCGTCTCCCCGTCCGAGCCCTGCAACAATGTTTTTCAATACTTTTCTATCCAACAACCTTCTTTTCTGGGGTTTTTTGCTTGTTTTCTTTGATTTCTTCGAGGTCCAAAGGTGTTTTGTGGATTGTAGAGCCACGTTCTATTCCAGTACGGTGTTTTTCATGGAAAGGTGTTCTTTTTCTTACAAGATCCTATTATCTCCGTATTTTTGGATTTTCGTGAGGTTTGCTTATAAGATTTGTTTATGACTAACACAAAACCCTTAAGAGGAGTTGTGTATCATTATTACCATAATCCAGGACATGTACGCCAGAATTGTAGGAAGCTATAAAATAAAAATCGAAGATTTCAATTGTCATCATCAAATCACTTCATCAGATTTACTTTTATCAAAGATAATCATTTAACTGTAAACCAACACATGTTTTATTTCCTTCTTCTCTCCATATGGGCTCATCGACTCTGTGAGCCACCGACCAAAATGACGTAATCTAATCTATTTACTACTGCTTCAATCACAATCTCTTCTACTCCTACTATTACCCTTATAGATGGGTCAACATCTTGTGTCCTTGGGTCAGGGACAATTCATCCGACTCCTCTAATCACTTCTTGACTCCAGTGCCCGAGTTTACCACAATTCTCTTTAATTTAATTTCAGGAACTTAATTGTAAATATCTCATGCTTTCCCCGATCATTGTTTATCTCTAGATTCTTTCTATCATAGATTATTGGTCGAGGGACGAAGCCTCGGGGGTCTCTAAGATCCTTGAAACAAAGAGGTGCCAAAGTCCGTTGCTTATTCTAGGCTGAGTTTACCATCTCGACCACATCATTAAGAATATCATCCTTCTACCTCATGGAAGAAGTTATATCCTCGGGCTTTCTATCCTAATCCTATTGAAATGTCCAGTCGTGGTCAATATGCTGCTTCATCATGTATCTGGAGTCCTGTAGTCAATATGCGAGCTTTCGCCTCCTTTCTGAAAGTTAGTTCATTCCGATGTTCGGGGGTCCTGTCCACTTGTGGTTTAAATATTTGCTATCTTTGTGGATGATTTCTCTCGTGTAAGTCAGGTTTAACTAATAAAAAGTCGCTTCAGCTTTTCATTTGCCTTATGCTAAAATTCAAACATACTTCTATGTCTCGTAAACATTGAAGTGATAAGCCGCGCATCACTCAATTCCCATTTTTCTAGATAGTGAAGGAATTAAACCAAGGCATCACCCTTTCCAGTTTGAAATCATGTGGTTAAAGTATGAAGGCTTCAAAGACCTTCTAAGGGATTGATAGCAAACTTCTTTCAGGCTTTTCTGTCCTTCGCTTTGTTTTGGCTTCTAAACTGAAGTGTCCAAGGGGATTTTAGCGTCCGGGAACAAAGAGGTTTTTTGCAGAGTTGAGACCAAAAGAAGGAGGCTCTTAGGGAGGGTAGTCTTCAGATGAACTAGAAAAGGAAAAGGAGTCAGTTCCCGTGAGGAAGCCGAGAGAGGGAAAAGGCAAGGGAGGACTATAAGAACTGGGTTGATATGGAGGAGGTCTATTGGAGACAGAAATCCAGAGAGCTTTAGTTGAAAGAAGGGGACGGAAACACTGAGTTTTTTCACATAATGGCCAATTCACATAAGAGGAGGAATACCCTTCTGAATATTAGTATTAATGGCAAAAGATTAGCTCAGGATACAAAGATCAAAGAATGCTTGGTAAATGAGTTCCAAAACCTCCTATTTGCTTCGAACAGTTGGCGCCCGCCTCTCCCTGATCTTCCTTTCAATGTGATTGGTGATGAGCAAGCTGCTAAGCTTGAAGAAATGTTCACGGAGGAGGAAATCTGCAAATGACCTGGGCTTTAATCTGTGGATAAAGCCCGTCCGATGGGTTCCCCGTCTTTCGTCCTTCAACGGACTTCAGTGGAAGGATATTCTAGGCTTTTATGAATTTACTAACACAATAAATTCGTTAAAAGTCTCACAAGCAGTTTTCTTAGTTCCGATTCCCAAGAAAGTCGAAATGTTGAAGATTTCAAATGACTTAAGACCCATCGGGCCATGGGAGGTCTTTATGATCTTAACCAAAGTTTTGGGCCAACATAATCGTGCGGTCATGAGTTTGATCATCTCCCAAGCTCACCGCTCTCATTAAGAAGACAAACTCGACGCAATTTTAATAGCTAACGAGGCAATGGACTCAATTTTGAGGAAGAAAGAGAGCTTAGCTGTTTTGTAAATTGGATTATAGAAAAGGCTTATAGCCACATCGCTTGAACTTGTTCCAAATTTTGAGAAACGGGTTTCGGCTGCAAAATGGATTAGTTGGATTAAGTAGTGCATATCCAATGCCTACTTTCGCTCTTTTCAATGGCTCTCCCACGGGCTTCTTCCAAAATTCTAGAGGCTTGAGACAGGGGGATCCCCTTTCCCCCGATCTTTTTATGATTGGAATAGAAGCTCTGAGCAGGCTGCTAAAACGTGCTGAGGAAGGCAATTTTATATCAGGCTACAAGTTTGTGGGTAGGGGTGGAAGGGAGCTCATCATCTCCCATCTTTTGTATGCGGATGACATTGTTCTGTTCTGTGATGCAAATCCAAAGCAATTGATGCATTCAGTCGACCTTAATGTGGCTCAAGCCTTCTAGGCTAAGAATTAACCCGAGCAAGACAGGTTAGTAATGGAGACACTAGCTATCGAACTTGAGTGTGGCTACGTCTCTCTACTCCACCACATACTGGGTCTTCCACTTAGTGTGGCCTCACAAGTCGATAGGGGCTTAGGACTCATGAAGGAAAGATCTGCAAAGAGGCTGCCAGCAGACAACACATCTCTATATGTGAGACTTACGTTGATTCAAAGCACTTTGTCCAAATTTCTCCTATTTATTTCTTCTCCTCAAGCTCTCGATACCAAAGTTGGTCTATGCTAGATTGGAAAAAATTCAGAGAGATTTCCTTTGGGGAGGCGGAAATTTAGAGCGAAAGCCGCATCTTATCAACTGGAATACAGTCTGTTATGAGAAGAAAATAGGAGGTTTAGGGGTGAGAAGCCTTCCAAGTTGAATCAAGCTTTGCTTTGCAAGTGGACCTGGTGGTTTGTTAATGAGAGGGAACCTCTTTCTGAGTAAAGAGTGGACTACAGGAAATACGAGAATTGGTAGATAAGGGAAACACAAAGTACATGCGGGTAGTTATGGCACTGGTCTTGGAAAGACATTAGAAAAGACTGGCATACCTTATCCCAAAATGTTGTCTTTTCCTTAGGAGATGGAAGGAGATTGCGGTTTTGGAAAGATATTTGGTGTGGGAAGGTAGCTTTGAGCAACATTTTTCCCAACCTGTTTAACATGACAGTTCATAAAGAGGCTATGGTAGCAGACGTTTGGGATTTTTCAAGGGCGAAAGGGGCCTGGTCCCTAGTTTTTGTTAGAGATTTTAATGACTAGGAGATAGAGGAGGTGGAAAGGCTCCTTCAACTTCTCCACAAAAGAAAAATCATCTCTTACCAAGAGGATCGCTTTGTTGTAATATGCCAAGGTTGCCGCTTCTGTACCCGCACTCCACGATAGAAAGCTAGTACATTCTCCCCCCGCCCCCATCACTTTTCCTTCCCGCTCCATCTGGAATCCTATTGTTCCCCACAAGATAGGTTTTTCGTACGGGAAGCGCCCTAGTAAGGTGCGCTTACTCGACCAAATTTAAGCGGGCACGGGTAACTCTTGCGAACAGTGTTTTCTTTGTGAGGAGGAAGAGGAATCAATGCATCATTTATCATCCATTGCCCAAGAGCCTAAGACGCCATGCATGAGCTTTTTCTAGCCATTGTTAGCTCAAGTCATCTTCCTCCGAACGATCACCAAACCCTCCTCGCCTAAGTAGTTGCATTATTAAGTAAAAAGGCAATGAGAATCTGATGGCAACATCTCTTTGCTTATTTTGGACCGTATGGCAAGTATGAAATAGGGCGGCTTTTGAGCACATAGCCCCCTCTGCCCATAGAATGAAAGTTACTTTTTTATGTACCTTGTGGTCATGGGCAAATTTGTATAATGTTGATAACACTGATTCTTTAGTGGATTTTGGTGTTGTTAGCAGATAAAGTAGCTAGAGGGTTTTTATTGGTTCCTCAGATAATCTCTCAGCGGTACTCTTCTGAGCTTTTGCCATTGTTTTGGTCAATATATTGCTTTTTACCGATAAAAAAAATTAATAATACCAAGGAATATTTGTTGAAACCTTTTCGATCCTTCATGTTACAACATGGGATTCTCCACCAGGACTCAGGTAGCCGATACACCCTCTCGTAACGTGGGTACTGGTAGAAAGAATGCATATCTTCTTAAGACCGCCCGAGCCCATTTATTCCAAATGAATGTCCCTTAAACATTTTCAGTCGACGTAGCCTCCACACTTGTCCGGCTGAACAACTTCATTAGATTCTTAATTGGGTTACTCCTTACCATCAGTTGTTTCCAAATAATTTGTTGTTCCTTATTGATCCCAAGGTATTTGGACACACGTGCTTTGTTTGGGATGTTCATCCTCAAGTCTCTAAACTGATCCAAGTCCTCATGCATTCAGGATATTCTTGAGTTCAAAAAGGGTTTAGGTGTTATTGTCCCACTCTTCAATGTTACTTTGTGTCTACTGATGTTGCATTTTTTGAGACTACCCCATTTTCCCTTCCGTCTACTGTTACGAGTTAGGAGGAGGAAGAAGACTTGCTTGTTTATACTCTTGCCTCACCCATTGTCTCTCCCGAACCTGCTTTTGTTCCTACTCAAGTAAAACCTCCTATCACTCAGGTCTACACTCGGTGCTAACACCCCCAAATCTCGAGCCCTTCACCAGCTGCTTCAACATTAGATCCAATTCTCAGTGATGATCTTTCTATTGCTCTCCGTAAAGGTAAACGTCAATGTGCTCATCCAATTTCCTCATTTTGCTCTTATGACCACTTGTCATCACGTTCTTGTTCTTTTATTGCATCCTTGGACTCTATTTCGTCAGTTTCAACAAGGTTTCGTTTCTCACTCACCTCGTCAAGGTGAGCGCTATGATAAAGAGATGGATGCTGAATGATAATGGTACTTGGGACTTGGTTACTTACCCACGAACAAAGTCATTGGTTGTCGCTGCGTTCACAAAGTGAAGGTCCCGATGGATCCATTGCTCGGTTGAAAGCTTGCCTTGTTGCTAAAGAGTATGCCTAGACCTATGGCATGGACTATACCGAAACTTTTTCCCCTGTTGCTAAGATTAAATCTATTCGGCTTTTTATTTCCCTGACTGCCACTTATAATTAGCTTCATGAGGAGGTGTATATGGAGCAACCTCCAGGGTTTGTTGCTTAGGGGGAGATAGGGAGGGTTTGTCATCTCTTGGGGCCTTTTTGCATGGTTTGAAACAAAGTCCACGGCGTATTCAATAAGCCATTGAGGAATTTGGCATGTAAGAGTACTCGAATTCACTCTGCCTTCTACAAGAACCCAATTCAGCAGCCATTATGTCGATACAGGTATGGATGATATTGTTATCACTGGGAGTGACTCTAAAGGTATCTCATCTCTTAAATCCTTTCTTCAAAGCCAATTCCATACAAAGGACTTAGGGATGCTAAGATACTTCTTGGGCATTGAAGTTAGGTGAAGCAAATATGGAATCTTCTTATCTCAAAGAAAATGTGTTTGATCTATTGTCTGATACTAGAAAGTTGGGGGTAAAACCATGCAATTCTCCTATGGTTCTAGGCGTACACATTACTAGAGAAGGAGAAACATTTCGGTGATCCCAGAGATATTAAGACTGTGCGGTGCCTAAATTACCTTACAGTCACTCGTCCTAATATTGCCCACTCGGTCAATGTTGTAAGTCAGTACATGTCTTCTCCAACAATTAATCATCAAGAGCCTATCGAATGTATTCTACGTTACTGAGCGAGCCTCTGGACGTGTATTTTATACCATAATCATAAGCATAATAGACTGGAGTGTTTCACGATGTCGATCAAGGTGATCTAAAGAGTGAATGTGAGATCCACTACAAGTTACTATGTCTTTGTCGAGGGAATCTAGTCTCGCTGAAGAGCAGTAGTAGGAGTGTTGTCTTTCGATCTAGTACAGAGTCTGAAAATAGAGCGATAGCACAATCCATATGTGAGATTATGTGGCTTCATCAACTCTTGATGGTAGTCGGCATTAAGACACCAGTCCTAGCAAAACTCTAGTGTGACAACCAGATTGCCCTTCATATTGCTTCTAATGTGGTATCCCATGAACGAACTAAGCATATTGAGATAGATTGTCATTTCATTTGTGAGAAAATACAACTTAGCTTGATTTCTACCGGGTATGTGAAGACTGGAGAACAATTGGGTGATATCTTCACAAAGGCTCTAAATGGGGACTGGGTTAGTTAACTATGTAACAAGTTGAGCATGATTAATATCTATGCTCAAACTTGAGGGGGAATGTTATAACATATATCTACTTTATATATAGGGTTGTAATCTATTAGGAAACCTGCCTTATAGAGTTGTAATCTATTAGGAAGGTTAGAATGGCATTTGTATATATATATTCAAAATGGATCGATGAAAAACACAAGGAATTCATTCCTCCAGTTCTTTTATCTTGCTTTCTATGGAACTATTCCAATAAAAAAAATGAAAAATACATTAAAAATAAGAAAACCAGACTAATTTTAAATGAGACAAAATATTGAAGACATTACACAAAGAAAATGCAAGAAAGAGTAAAAGTTTTCCAAGCCTGTCAAAAAGAATTCCTTGAAGATAAAACTTCACTAGTGGTTACAATAACCCAGTTTATCAGCAAGAATATCATTTAGGTCGTAAACCACTTAATAAAAGCAAAAAGATTATACTATTCTTTTAATGGAGAAATAGTGGTCATGCTCATAATTCTTTTGTAGCAGATAAAATAAATTATTTTGGCAAAAACCAGAGAACCCGTTGAACCACCAAAACGATTAGACATAAAGCCTGTATGAGAAATACTCCCACTGGAATGGTGACATATTAACGGCAGATAGATTCAACTAGTTCTTTGCTGGTTTACATTCCTCCAATTGATGATATGCAAAACTAGTTACAGCAGAAGCTAGTTGTGGACATTTACTGATATCTAAAATTCTTTTGATCGATGACCATCCTATAAACACGGACTGAGATTTCCATATTATTTACACCCCTTGTAATTCCAAGAAAAAGAAAATTCGGGATAGACAAGATTCATCAATTAATTTACATTTCATTTCCCTATCTCGATTACATCTATTTCAATAAAATGGGCCAATAATCTTAGCAATTCACGAAGCAGGTGGAGAATATTCCTTTGCTTTATGGCAATCAGTATAACAAACATTCAGGTCTGAGGTATCTGGTGGGTACATTATCTAAACCTCTGATATGAGTCAATTGGGGCAGAGGACTGGATTTCAGCCAGTATGACAATTTGAGCTGTTTTGGCCCAATGAGTTAATCTTCAGACTAGCTATGGCATGTACAAAGATAGCTTCCAACAAGGAGTTTATAAATAGACTTTCAACAGTTTGCTTATACATCACAAAAAGATGCAATCGGTATAGTTATACAGTAAACCACAGATCATTGCACTTTTCAAGCAACAAGCAGAAGGAGTAGAAGGACAAAACCACTTGAATTACAACTTATAATTTCCTAGTGTGGAAATAATCCAAGGTGTAACCACCCTTTTGTGCAGACTATCAGAACTATGCTGATTTTCCTGTTCCTATGTATCATCTTATTATTAACATGTACAGTTCTTGCCTATAAATATAAAAACACCAGATATAAACAATCACAACCTTTCACAAGAGGAAAGTTTAACTTTGAAGCAAATCAATCTCCTAGAGTGAGGCACTATCTCCACAAAAAATTGAGTCTGTTTTTTTTCTTCATTACCCTTTCTACCCAAGGCAGAATAAGAACAAGAAGTAAATTTATTGGTAAATATATTGACATGCTGGCATCCAGAGGGAAAAAAAAGGATAAACAGAGGTTAAGAGGACTACTTCCATAAAGAAGATATCATATAAAGGTAAAGGAAAAATTAGTTCATAATTTCATCTTACACGTGAATTTCACAAGAGTCCATCCTTCTGATCAATATTAAGAAATAGTCATTTATGCATTAAATTCGCACAAGGTATCCAATTTCAAGGAGAAACAACATCAAGCCTTTTGTCAAATTTAGGAGTCAATATCTTCCTTCAGGGAAAATCATCTAGTTCAAAATGGTGTTGAATCTGAAAGCCAGGATAAACTAATGCGTTGAAGATTCATTGTCTTCCTTGATTCATAAAATTTGGAATGAACTGCCTATGTTCATTCAAAAAAAGAAGCAAATTTTATTTTGGCATTCTGCAGATTTGGCTCTAAGTCAAAGTTAGCATGTAGGTTGTTTAAGCTCATATTTCATCGGGTAATTCTTCTAAAGAAATTTTTGAGTTCCTAAACTTTCTATTTCAAGAAGTTATATTTTGAATTTAAAACTTTACTGGAACTTTCTATGAGAATTCCACTACTTTTAAACTTTCTGCTTGCAAAAAAAAAAATAGAAAAATAATTTGAACTCTTACTACGGAGACAAGTGGCAGCCATTTTTAAAAGTTTATCACAAAGACAAAGGAGTTGGCTCCCAAAGCCCAAGCTTTGATTTGACACTCTTTGGATGATAAAGAGCCTAGTTGGGATCTTATATAATGGGTTGGTTGTCATTTTCCAATGGTAGTGATTTTCTAATGGTTGTGATTTTCCAAGGGTTGTCATTTTTTATGATTGTCATTTCCCAATAGTATTTATGATGTCCTAGAAGTCAAGTCAAAGTTGTTAGTTTCAAGTTCATTTACTAGATGGTAGTTCCAAGAGCAATGGGTCCCTAGAATCACCTATATATATGGTTGCTTAGGTCCAGTCTTGGTGAATCAATGAAATGAAGAATAGAAATTTTCCAGCAAATATAAGTGTCTTTTGTGTGATGCATCCTCTATGGTGTGATGCCTAGTTCCAGGAGATTCCTAAGGTTATTTCAATCTTTGTGAGATACAAAGAGCCCTTGGTGAAGCTCCGGGTTTCTAGAGAGATTCTTGAGTATTCAACCCACCCTATTCTTGTAGCATTTTCTTTTTGTGCTGCATCACAAGGTATGCCATAAGTACACAGTGAAGTGGAAGGGACTAATAGAGAGCAAGGCTAGCTAGGAGCCTGATGATGCACTATGATACACTATGGCACAAGAGCAAATATATATTTTGGCTAAGTAAGATAAGGACCTTTTTCTTGCATAGGTTGAAGAGAGTGTTTCAACCTACTAATGACCCTCTTTTGAGCTTATATAGGAGAGGAAAAAACTTTTGGAACCTCTTAGGGACATCCCACTTATCAACAAAGAGGAGTGTCAAAGATTCTAGAGAAACCTAGAGATGTTCATACGTCTCTACACAAGACTGGAAGATAAAGGAAAAGCATGGCGCATTTTAGAGTTTCTCTTAGAGCTACTATGCATACAACTGGTGCCAAAAGACTTGTAGAGGATGTTTTGGAGACTTCTATATTAATGGAGAACCTTTGTGAGTTCCAACAAGTTCCTTAGTTGCCTATAAATAGGAGATGACCTTAGGCACCTGGCATGTAGAGAGCTTCCTAGCATTGCAAATATTCCTTATATAGTACAAAGTTTCCTTTCTTAAGTGTTGCCTTCGTTGTGCATCCTAGCCACCGAGTCGGGTAGCATTTGCTCAACATTGCAAGCTAAAAGCAAAAAAGGACTAACTTAGCAACAGCAAAAGACTTGAGTTATCTAAGCGTCACACTTCGAGAAAACTAGATAGTTTATGACTAAAAATATCAAACAGAAATTATGAAACAATCTTGTTTGGGAGAAAGTCCACATCGCTGCCCAAAGGAAAAGTGACAAATAATTTGACAAATTAGATATTCACTCTAGGAAAACACCCTTAAATATGGTGTCTGGAAAGCAGAGCCAACACGTAAATAAAAGACAAGAAAACTTTTTGATTGGATAAATAATGAGAACCTTGCATCTCACTTTGCATTTTTCCAAAAAGTCTATCAAACCACCATTAAGAACATCTAACACCAACCATTACCCTATGATAGCCCTCCACATAAGTCCAACAATTTTTGGAAAGCTTGATGAGGTTAAAAACAATGTCACCATCTAGTACTCTAATTTATCACTATCTTTTGACACTTCATTGCAATGGCCTCAACAACCATTTTTTGAAAAGCACCAAATCTCTAAACTAATAGATCCCCTAATAATCCAACTAGGATTTTCTTTCAATGAACCGAATCTTACTTAGAGACCTTATGTCTCAGCTATTGAGGAAACAAACCTAAAACTTCACAGTTACTTAGAGCCCTTCTCAACCTGTCGTGTCGTAACTTAAAGCAAAGAACCAAAAAGAGAAAGAAAGCAAGAAAGAGGAAGAAAGCAAGAGACAGGAAGAACAACAGGAGAAGAAACAAACTCGAACAAAATCTTATAGTCGATCTCAACCCATGTAGAGATTTATGCAAAAGGACAACCCCAATAATGCTACTAACAACTTTATGAGCCAGAATTAACTTGCAACCTTCCCAGCTTCCAATCCAATTTATAAAACCGCCAAAATCCTTCTACCACAGGTTGAATTACACTCAATTGATCACAATTCAGCACCCTAAGTTCCAGAACAAAGCACAAAACCAAACTCAGCTACATAACTACGATAAACACACAATCCCACAGTCAACAGCAAACCACTTCCAATTCCAAAACACCGAGGCAAACAGGATCCCCAGAGCAAACTCACCGAGATTTTACCACCACGCCCTCGTCGGTCTCCTGATCAGGGACGCGACCGGAGGAGAAGCGGTAGTCCCCGGCGAGGGGGCGAAGGGCGGCCGGAAGGAGGGGAAGGGGAGGTGGCGCTTCGGTGGGTGCATGATCTGGTGAGGCGGCTGAGAAGAAGGGTTCATGGGGAAGAAGATAGAGAAGAGGGGATCGGAGTTAGGGTTTGGTAAATCGTAGGAAAAGCAGAGGAGGAAGCTGAGAGGAATTGGAGGGAGATCTGAAAGAGATTGAAAAAGGTAGGAAGAAAGAGAAGAAGAAGAAGAAGATGAAGAAGAAAACGAGGGAAGGGAGGGAGGAGGGAATTTTGGTTCGGATATAGATGTGGAGGGAAGTTCTATTATTATAAAAACCAACCTCTCTTATTATTTTCCTTTTTTATTTTTTTTAAACTTTTTATTTTTTCTATTCATTCATACCTAATTTCCTACTTAAATGCAAAAAAATGCTTAAATAATATGCTTTGGATTCCTAATGATAGGTTAAATCGTTTTTATGATCACTCCGACTGTCAAAATTAATTTGAATGTGATACAACTTAAAAACATTATCTAACAAAAAAAAAAAAAAAAAGATTAGATTTTTAGTGTAAAATAAAAAAAATGTATATTTAAATTTTTTTTTTTTTTTACTTAATGATTCAGTAATATAGATAGTGAACTGTAAATGCTACAATTAAATCAAATATTTCGGTTGATGGTAAAAAAAATATTTAGTACGGATAATGCATTAAAAATATCTCTATAAAAAAATTAGTAAGTAATTCGTATTTTTTTCAACCTAACTGAATGGAAATATTGCCAGGTCATTGTACGGAACTTAGCTCATAGTTTGCCTGCGCTTCCTGATCGCTGAATGGCGATAGACTATTGTTTGGCCGAATAGGATCACCGCACGCCGGTCTCGCAGCTTTGAAGGCTGGTGACTGCGAAACAAAGCAAATATGTCGGCGAGGTTGCTTCCGTCGTCCGACGTTTAAGTCATTTCTTTCCGAAGAAAAGCAGAGATCGCTGTAGAAATAACGCGGCCGCTGCGCGAGGATGCCGTGACGCACGCGCACCTTCACTCGACACGACTCAGATTTATACGCTGATGCTCAACCGGCCGGATTATGATTCGTGAGGATTTGTTCTCATTGATGAGATATTTTTTTGTTATTATCTAGATTGACGGTAAAGGATATAGAAAGAAAGCTAGCCTATCTCGATAATCTTCCTTCCTTATCGTGATCCGATTCAGAATAATCTATTATCGGTTCTTCTTCTCATTTACGGCGTCGGCTGATTTTGCGTAATAATATATTATTGCGATTATTCTATTTTCCAGACCTACGAGACTTCTCATAATCGGTTTCAAAATTTCGCGTCGCACTGGCCCTGCCATACAAAAGGCTCAACGCTAGCGCAAAAACAACGCTTTCCAACGAAGACGCTCTCATTTGGGGTTTGTTAACGCCCGAAGCCACGGACCGATCTCTTCTCGGGCCTAGCTAGTTGACCCGCGGGTTCTTTATTTTTCGAACCCTATCAATAAGATTTGATTGAGCTTGTTGGTGAGAGTGTAGAAATGGTGGTGATAAGAGATTATAGGAGTTGATTGTTTAGAGAAGGTGAGTGCTGTGATAAAATAAATTATTAAATATTGTATTGTTAGAAAGATAAAAAAGATGGGTTCGAATCGGCGATGCGCGCCTTTTGTTGTTGGAAATATGGGAATGAAAGTCAGCGATTATGTGGCCCGTATTCCCCCACTAGCTTTGGGCCCTGCCCCCCACCCACGAGTCCTGTGGGCCGGGTTCTACCTACAACTTCAATCTCAGGCCCAAATATCATAAAACTACTCCTCAATTTTTCACTGGGGCTGGGCCTATATATATATATTGTTGGTTTCTTTTTCTCATTTTTCTAAGTGCCTGCTCTCTTTCATTCCATTTTCCCTGCCATGAGAGATATGATTTTTTTGTTATTTTAACCCAATATCACCCTTTGCATCTCCTTATTTCATTTTCCAAGCACAATAAAGTATTTCTATAAATATCTCATGACTTGCTTTTCGTTCATTATTGCTGGTTTTCTTCTTGCGGTGTGTGTTTTCGTCGTCATCTTATTACGGTGTGTTGTTTTGTGTTGGCTTTTGTCGGTTTGCTATGACAGTGTTAGTGTTTTGAGCGATTCATACGGCAAAGCATATTTAACCAAGACAAAAACATCAATTCAAATCACACACAATATATCATAACTCGAATCTTATTAAGTCTAATCAATTTTATAAATTTTCTAAATATATAGACTTTATGCTTTAGTCATTATGTTAGTGCTATTAACTTGGATGTTACTCATCCTATAGTGTTTTTATGGTTTGATTTGTGTCTCAATCTGATATATTACTAGCTCGAATTAATAAAATATCTATTTCAAAATATATATATATATATATATATATATATATATATATATATATATATATATATATATATATATATATATATTGTTGGTTTCTTTTGTCTCAGATTTTCTCTGTCGGTTCTCTTTTCATCCATTTTCTCACAATGAGAGATGATTTTTTTGTCATTTTGACCTAAAATCACCTCTTTGCATCTCCTTATTTCATTTTCCCGTACAATAAAGTTGTTCTTTCATATAAATCTCTGATTTATTTTGTTTTTTCGTGTTTTCGCTAGAAGGTCTTCTCTTGCGACGTGTGTTTTGTCAGTCATCTTATTACGCGTGTTGTTTTAAGGCTGGTTGTCGACTCTGCTATGACGGTGTTAGTGTTTTGGGCGATTCAGACGGCAAAGCATATTTAACCAAGACAAAAACATCAATTTAAATCAAAGTCGTCAATATATTGCAGAACTTGAATCTTATGAAGTCTAATCACCTTAGAATTTTCAAATATATAGGCTTTATGCCGAGTCATTATGTGTTAGTCTATTAACTTCACGTTAATGTTTATCCATGTTGTTTTTAGCAAATTTGATTTTGTGTCTCAATCGGGTATATTCCTAGTTTGAATCAATTAAAATATCTATTTCGGGGTAAAAAATATATATATATATATGTATATATATATGGCTTGTTACTTTCTTTTGTCTCGTATTTTTCTCTCATTTTGTTCTCTTCTCATCCCTTTTCCTCAAGTAAGGAGAGATGATTCTTTTGTTATTTTAACCTAATATCACCCTTTTGCATCTCCTTATTTCATTTTCCCGTACAATAAAGTTGTTCTTTCATATAAATCTATGATTTATTTTGTTTTTTTCATGTTTTGCCAGTCGCCGTCTTCTTGTGTGTAAGCCGCTAATGTCTTATTGAGGCGTGTTGTTTTGTGTTGGCTACCGGTTTGCTATTACAAGATAGTTGGTGATTCGATGGCAAAGCATGATTTTTTGCTGCTTGAATTTAAAATCACCTCAGACTTCCTTATTTTAGCCTTTCCGTATTAACAAAATGAGATTTCTTCCATATAAATCTCTCGATTTATTTTGTTTTTCGTTGTTGGCTATCGCTTCTCTTGTGACATGTGTTTTCGTCGATGTCTTATTGCGGCGTGTTGTTTTGTGTTGGCTGCTTCGCTTGCTACGATAAGATAGTGTTTTGGGCGAGTCTCAGACAAAGAAAGATGTTGACAAGACAGAGACATCAATTAACAGGTCAGCAAGATGTCAAGGTAACTCAATCTTATGAAGTCCATCATCATAGAATTTTCAAATGTACAAGTTTTAGGGCGAGTCATTATGTTAGTGCTATTAACTTAGATGATGCACCATCCTATGTTGTTTTAATGAATTTGATTTTATGTCTTAATCGATGTATATTAATTTGAATCAATAAAATTTATTTCAAATATATATATATATATATATATATATATATATATAGAGTATATATATATATATATATATATATATATATATATATATATATATATATATATATATATTTTAAATAGATATTTTTATTAATTCAAGTTAGCAATACAATCGATAAAACACATAATCAAAAATGTCAAAATCTTTAGAGGATAACAGAGCATCCAAATTGATAGCAAAAAATATCGACTCAAAGCCTCTATATTTGATAATCCAAAAATTTTGTGAATATTTGATTTCAGATCACAATCATCATCTAATAGGATTTGACTTATGACTCGCTTGACGAACTTTGAAACAACATGTATTTTAATTTCTTTGTTATATCATTGTATTATTGTTTCTTTGGATAATTAGATTAGACCAAAGTTCTCATAGAACAAAATTTAGTAGATTTACATATAAAGATTCCTACTTAACTTTGTTTTTTATATATAAAGAAAATATATATAAAATTGAGTGTTTTCCTATTGACTCTTCTTTTATTTTGTATTGAGCAATATAAAAAGAATTTTTTGAGTTTTTATTTAATCCTATAGTGGATAAAAATCCAACTTTCAAAGGGTCCTATAATTCCACAATGGAACGGAGAAAGCTTATCACACATTTAACTAGTCTACCTTTCTTTGATAGAAGTAACTATCCCCTTTAGAGAGCCCATATGAAATTTGTTCATTCAAATGCAAAGTGAATGGGTATGAAATCTACTAAAATATGAATGTGAACCCCTAATTATTCTTGATGTTGATGGAAAATTTATAGAATTATAACCTAAACATGAACGGAACAAAGTAAAAAAAGGAAGGCATTTGGGCTAATGCTAAAAGCCTTTATTTAGCATATTTAATGGAGTTTGTTAACTTTCATATGTTGCATTTTACTTGTTCAAAGGAACCATACGTTTGAAAACATTAGAATGCATGAAATCTTTTTGCCTTTATTGGAGATATTTCATGTCAGTACTTATGTAAAATAAATCGTATGTATCCATCATTGTAACCTATGTCGCACGTTGGTGCATCAAGTGTTGTGTGACACAATTCTATCATATTTAACAAAATCCGATTTTAGAGCCAATATTATGTAAATCAAGAGTCATTATTTGGTGTGATAAACAAGGAAGGTTAGAGGAGAATATTGGGTAATATTGTATGAATCAAATAGAAAGATCGAATATTATTTTGAGATTTAACAGTTAGAAATATATTTCACTATGATAAGTATGGAAGGAAATTGAATATTCCATATGGCTTGTTAGGACAGTCAGAAACATGAAGATTCTAAATATCGAAAGTAGATATTCTAGAATGTTAAAAAGGAGGATGAGGCAACTTATGCAAGATACGTTTTTTGAACAACATACCAGATACCTGAATGAGTTTTTTTAGAGAAAAAGCTACTTCAGGTACTACTTTTATTCTTGAGGATGAGCAGTGTTGATACTTCTCGTTGAGAAGGAGTAATTGAGCGTGTAGGAGTCCAAATGTTGGATAGGGAAATAAGGGGAGCTTATTTCCATGTTTCACTATGAGAAAATTAGGAGAAGATGATTGTGAGAAAGGGAGAGTCTTGCCTCATATAAGACCAAAGTGTAACCTAATTGACATATAGTAAAATTCCTTGCATATAGGCTTAACCTTGTGGACGGGCTACGAACTCGCATAACCAATCTTTGGTTTTCAGGTGCAAGAGTGCGTAACCAATCTATGGTTTCTTTGCATGTGAGTTTATGCATGTGATTTCATATATTCATATTATATTACTTCAACATATCTATCATAACATAATGCAAGTATGTCGCATAACATACAAAACTAGTTGTGTTACTTATGACAATGTTGCACCACTTGGTGCATTAATTTATGAATCACTGTCATAACAAACAGTCCTTATCTTTCAATTAGTATCAGAGCAGGTCACTTTATGTTATTGAGTGAGATCCATGGATTATTTAACTGTTTGTCTCAAAGTGTTGTCGAGTGGTGAAGAATTGGAACAGGCGAATGAAAGGTACCTTCCTCAATAGCTACGTTATGATTTTTGCCTAACCTCTTCAATGCTTCTCATAAAATAAGAAGAAATCAAGGAACTAATCTGGTGTAAAGAACAATACCTAAGGATCCAAAGGCATGAAATGTGAAGTGGTATGGACATATTCAAAGCAGTTACCTCAACACATGGAGTGATTATGAGTTTGAAGCATGCAATGAAGGAGAGGACATCCGCATGAATTGCTGGCACTAACCACTTCTACAAATGGAACGGCTCGAGCGATATGACAAATTCTGGGTCTAGCCTACTAGTTGATCCATCAACCTATGAGTCACATGCCTCAATGAATGAACTTGGTCTATTAGATGTTGCGATAACTAATGTAACAAATGATGTGGAAAGCAACGATGATGAAGAAATCTCCAATGCAGAGATGACCACTAGGTAAAATCATGTATGAGAAGTTGTAGAATGAAAATGTGGGTTGTTTCAAGTAAATCTCTCAACTGTAGAGAGAAAATGAGCTTGTCAAACAAGTCAATGTGCTGAAGACTGAAAATAATATGATTAAGAATTGAATATGTTAAAAAACTATGTGAATGGTGAATTTAGTACTAATGCACTTAGATCAAATCGTTGATGGGAAGAACAACAAAAGACCACAAAGATCTAGGTCATAGAAGAAAGGTCAAACTAAACCTATTGCTCCTCACAAATGTTGTTACAATAGGCATAAATTATCACACAAAGTAGGTAGGGAGAATCATTCATCAAGAAGACAAAGACTCAGATGCTACTATTGTAAGAAGCTAGGACATATCCATAGGGAATGTTTTGACTTGATGCATTAGAAGGTGAGACAACAAAAGCAACACCCTAAAACAAAACATATTTGGGTGGTAAAAATGGATGGGAGGTGCTTGGTGGTCTACACATCTCTCAAGGTGAACGTCAAGTAAAAATGGCTTTGATAATGGAAGCCCCAAGCACATGACAGGTAATAAAGAATTTCTTATCAATCTACAACCTTGCAATCTAGAGTCTATGACATTCGATGATGGTGCTAAAGGTAATGTGGATTTACAAGGCCTCTAAAAGTTCTAGGTATGCCTAAATTAGAAAATGTTATTCTTGCGGAACGGGTTAAAGGTCACATTATCAACATTAGTTAACTATGTGATCGAATTTATTTGTCAAATGTACTAAGACAGATGTCACACTCCACAAGATAATACAAGGGCCATGGAGGGAGAAAGATCAATCGTATAACTTATCTTCTGACTTGTTCAAGAACTTGTTCCACCACATTATTAAACAACTCATATATCTGGCATAGATGACTCAACCACATCAGTCACAAGAACCCAGTGAAACTATTGCAACCGATGTTGTTCTAGGAATTCCAAGATGAAGATTGATCTTGAAAATGTACACGGTCCATGTCAAATTGGAAAACAGCTAAGGATGTCTCATAGGATGGTACAACATCCTTTCACCACAAGGGTCTTAGAACTCTTTCACATAGACTTAATGGGACCAATGCAGGTTGAAAGCTTAGGAAGAAAAAAGACTTGTATTATGCTTAATGACAAGGAACATGTGAGCAATTTTTGAGTAAAAAAATGGGACAGGGCAAATTTTCGATACGCCTCCAACAGCGTAGCCTACAAGGTATTTAATAAGGGACAAAAATGATTATGGAATTAGTTAATGTGGTAGTTGATGATCAAGAATTTAACTCTTGTGAAATAAGGAAGGACAATACAGAAACTGGGCTCCCATATAGTAATGAGACTAGTAAGAATGATAATGTCACAATATATGATACATCATTTGGTATGACATTGTACTGTGACAACATCAGTGCATTTAATTTCTCCAAAAACCCAGTTCAACATTCATGACCCGAGCATATCAAACATCACTTTATCATAAATATGGTTAAAGACAAGGTAATAGAACTCAAGAACATTTATACTGCACACCAGCTTGTTAATATCTTCACTAAAGGTCTTGTTGCATTTCGATTTGAGACACTTAAATCCTCTCTAGGACTGTGTGTTCTCTAACATGCCTCATCGAATCTACAGCCGAGAAGTAGAAGAAGGTGCAACATTCAATTCAAAAGGTATAAGTTCTCCTTCTGTTTCATCAAGTTAGGTGCATAAAATTTAAAAAAAAAAAAAAAGAAGATAAAAGTGGAGATCTCTTCCAGGGAAGTTTTTTCCTATTCCTGAATAGTGTGTCGCTTCTCCATACTTTCAAAAGCATCACAAGAATATTTTTTCTTGAAATCCAAAGCATGCAGATTGATGGATCCAGGCATAGTTGGTATAGACCGAGGGGGGTGGTGGGGTGGTATTCCATGCTTGAAAATTTTAGGTAATTTTGTTTTCAAAGTTTCACTAATAGTGCGCCCATTGAAAATTTGAAAAAAAAAAAAAAAAGCAAGAACATTTTTCTACAATCGATGATTTGAATTATGATGTGTTTTTATGACTCGAGGGCATTAGCCGTGACGCCTAAATCCCAAGGCCCTGCTGACAACCCACAACCTGGAAACCTCGTGGATACTCGGGTGCCCCAATATCACACTTACATGTCTCATATCGAGACTCATTCTTGCATATTTAATTCACAATATACAAAAATAAAGGTGTACATGTTTTGGTTATGCTCGAATATAAAACAAGACAAAAACAAAACAAAACAAAGCCGTGTCCGACTCTCATCCCATATGCGGTAACATATGCAAGTCAGTCGCCTACACTCGGACCTCATTGCACCGAAAAGGGGATCCCACGACTGGGAGCCGGGAAGCATGCCCCGCAGAGTAAACTTTGCTGCAGGCTACTCCCCACCTAAGTGCACATGCAATGGTCATGTCACCAAAGAAAGAAGCACATTCCAATCAAGATTATGCAAACCTAAGATGGAATTCTACATGCCATGAATGAAATGCGACCCACCATGTCCCATGTATTGAGTCCTCACCGACTCTTACACATGTAATGCCAAGTGTGAAAAACCATCATTGGTGTTTTACCTAGTGACCGACTCATTGTTCAACCTCCAATACTTATTTGAATTATCATCATATTTATGTGTTTATTTATGGGCTGTCATTTTTCTACCTCACCCGCGCGTAGATCGTCGCAGACGCCTTCCAACATTTTTATGGATCTTTCAATGCCTGTGGATCATGCCCACAGCATGTAAATTGGTCTTTCACCCTGGGATCATCCATCTGTTATTTAAATACATATAGAGATATAGAGATATATGATATAATAGATATAGAGAAAGAGATAGAGAGAGGATATATATATATATATATATATGCTATATATATATATATATATATATATATATAGTATATATATATATATATTTATTTATTTGTTTATTTATTTATTTATGTTTTTCATTTTTCATTTTATACCATCGTGAGTCTCACTTGATGTCATTCCTGGTTTGAGTTTCACCACACATTCTACCAAGACAGAACAACGGCTTCTGAAAACCCACACCCCATATGCCGACATGTCCTTATGCATATGCAATGCTAATGTCGCTACAACTTCTCATGTTACATGTATGATGCACACTATATGAAACCATTCCCATCGCTTGTGCTTCATGTCAATTAATATCATGCAAACATATATCGGGGATCAAGCATATTAACATCCATTAATCCATGACTAAAACAAATAATGTCATACGGCCTTCCTTAGGCTAACTCATGGCAACTCCACCAATACAATAGCCTACAAAATGTCACAAGGCGCAATAGCGTCATGTCAAAACCCGCTTATTCACATCGATACAACCAAGCAACCCGTGACACTCGGTGCAAAACATAGATTTCAGAAAATTTATGTTCATCCACTGTCTCACTGCATGATATGAAAAACCGAATCTTGACTCAACGAAGCCGCATGTAGTCTAAGAACACCCGAAATGTATTCGGACGGGGTTAGTTATGGTCGTCCTGGGTCGAAAATTCACATGAATAGTCAAACCCACCGATAGACTTTCACCTACCGACGTAATCTAGTCAAACACTAGCCCTGACCGGGACCTCCCGCATTGACCCAAAATTAATAGACTCAACCGCATTGACCAATGACTGACTCAAATTAACCGACCTAGCCTGGATAGACTTTGCACTTAGACCGCTCTGTAACTGACTCATAACTTGGGCTATAGAGGTCCGATTTTGGTAATTCAAAAGCCTAACATCAGTTCACTAATTTTATTACAATTTACCCGAAGGACACTGGTCTAAATTCCTTTATCCCACTCAGATCCTAAAGTCTATTAATACGTGGGATCAAAAATAGTATAGCTTCCCATAGTTCAAAAATGCAACCAAACAAAGACACAACCACATAACTCTTAAGGTAGAAAATAATCAAAGTAGGAGAAGACCTACCTCTTGAAGCGTAGAAGTTGCTTTAGAAAGTCTCATTGACACTTCTTAAACCCTAAACCCTTGATTCCCGAACTCTTCACTTGAATCCTCGGCGAAATCTCGTGTTTTCAATACCCACGCGTAGCCTTTGTCAAGCAAATGATCTTTAGTTCTCGCCCAATAAAACCAACCAACCTTAATCGATTCTCAGAAATCATAGGAGAGTAGTTGGAGCCTTCTCTCCCTTCTCTCTCTCTTTCTTTCTTTTTCCCTCCTTTCTTCTTCCTCCTACCGACCTCATTATCTAGTCAAGTGGGAGGCCTATCTTAAGCACATGTCGCTTCCTCTTTATCGCTCCCTGATTTCCTTATCCTTTTATCCATAACTTTGAATTTCCTTCTATCAAGTGGTGACACATGCACACATGGGTCCCACTTAATTGTGGTTTGATTCTTTCTCTCCATTTGACACATGGCTCATTGTGAGTCATCCGAACAAATGTCAAGTGTCACCTCGTTACCCTGGGCTCAAAAACGCCGGTAAATCTCGACTATCTCGAACCGACTAAATTCAATTGGGAGAACTAGATTTCGCAAAGATTGATTCCAACTGCGGGAGTCCATTTTGTCATCCAAGATCTAGAAAATTTCTGATTTTGACTCGAAAATTATCATTTTACCCTTTCTCATAAAATTGAATTTTCTCGTGTTTTACATTAACCATCAAACCGATCTTTTATTATATATGTTTGAAACAAACTTATTATATATACAATAATCGTGACTCAAATAAATGTATAGTTATCTGGTTGATGACCATCATCCACCGGTCCTATTATATTCTAAACTACTTTGAGAGAGGAAACGTAAAGGGAAGAAAGCCCTAAAATGTATCTTTTTGGTTCTTGAAAAGGTTAAGGAAAGGAAAAATACTAAGGAAAATTATTTTTAAATTATAAAAGAAAGAAAATATAAATGAAAATGTTAAGGAAAAATATTGTAATATTTCCTACAACTTCCTTAAAAAGAAAGGAAAAGATAAAAAAAAGAAAGGAACAAGCACTATATCTATGTAATATTTGATTCTCAATCTCATATATATACATATTTTTTATATTCTTATATTGTCATAAAATATGAAATAAGAGAAAAATTATTAAAATTACGAAAAAACATACAGTTAGATCTTTATCTTTTTTTCCCTTTAAATTTCAATGCACAACCAAACAAAAGAAAAATTATAATTCCTTTCCTTTACCTTGTTCTTTCCTTTCATTTTTTCTTTTAATTTTCTACTCAACATTTTCCGAGAACCAAATATAGCCAAAATTGTTTTAAAAAACATAGAAGAGAGAGAGGAAGGAATATAATGGAATATGATTTTAATTAAATTTTACTTTGACATTTTATATTTTTAAATGTTATCTATCAATTCAATTTTTTTTGTTTACAATTTATTAAATATTTTTTTATTTGCCAATAAGACATAACTCAAATAGTTAAGAGCTCATATAGGTTTTTTCAAAAAAAAAAAAAAAGGAGCTCATGTGGGCATAAGGAGGGGAAGGGTCAAGGGTTTGAGTCCTAATGAGAACAAATTTATGATGAATAAAATACTATATTTAAGACAAAGTGAATAGATGTCAAAAAAGAAAAATTACTATGAAAGAATGCCCCACAAGGCAGAATTTTGTTTCATTGGTTGGGTCTTCAAAGTCGCTTAATTCAAAAAAAAAAAAAAAAAGGAAAGTCAAGATTTGCAAAAAAATTCCATTCCGTTTGTGTGATGCAATTGCCTGGGTGGATGGAACTTCCCTTGTCCGTTTTGTGAAGTTAAAATATCTCAAAATGGATGAAACTTCCTAAATTTTGGGAAGTCCAAAATCAAGCTCTAAGAGAGGAAAGAGACATAACTCCCACATTTAATTCGCAATCAAGGGGGAAAAGAAAGAGTAATATCCAAAAGGGGTGAGATCCTCCCCTTTAATATTATCTTTTACCTTTATCGTGTATGGCAAGAAGGCATAATCTCAATCAAGATGGTAGCATAATATTTGTTCAAGTATAAGTGAGTTTTTTTGAAATAATATTTCTTTCCACCTCATAAATGAACATAATGTCATAATCTCAAGTGCTTCCATATTTATTTTGGTAAGAGACTGTATTAAAAAGGTGTAGACATGATAAGTGGAAAGACTTCCCTTAACTATATTGGGAAGTGGGATATTTAAGAAGAAAGTGTTTTCTCTTTCCATGTCTTCATTTGGCCTTCTATGTCAAAAAGAATGAGAGAAAATGAGAAATGACTTTTTTCTCATGGTTTATTATGATGGTCAAGTGGCTCTCAGACCTTTACTGATTGTTGAGTATTTGGTTGGCACTAATGGCTGTTGATTATATGGTGGATATTTGGGGAATCAACTTTTCTATTATGATGGGTTGCATAATTTGCCTTTTGATTCAACATTGTGGTATGTACCTCTCCAAAGTGATGATGTGTTGCTTATGTTGACTTGTGTATTTTGAAAACCTTTGTAAAACATGTTTTCCTATACTATTTATTAAGTAAAGAAATGCCAAAGATGGAGATTGTTAAAGATATTTATTGTCATAATCTAGGCAAAAATATATTGCATGTTTCAAGAATGTAACTTGATGTCGCACAAGTTGGTGCATCATGCTATGTTACACAACTTACCATATTCAGCCAAATCCTATTTTGGAGCCAATATATTGCAAATCAAGAGTCAATAATCGGTGTGATGAACAAGGAAGGTTAGAGGAGAATATTGGGCAATATTGCACGAATCAAATCATAGAGATCAGATAGTATTTTGTGAGATTTCCAAGGAAGGAAGATATTCTACTATGATAAGTATGGAAGGAAATCAAAATATTCTAGCTAGCTTGTTGAGACAGTTTAGGAAACATGGAGATATTAAATATCGAGAGATATTTCTAGAGGCATGGTATGAGATGAGGCTATAAGATACGCTTTTAAATAACACACCAAGAAGGTTGTTGAATGCTTTCTCCTCAAGAGAAGAAGCCGTCTGTGTACTCCTTATTCTCGAGGAAAGAGATGAATGGTGTTGATACTCGCTGAGAGAATTGGGCTGTAGGAGTCCAGATACGTATAGGGAACAAGGGGAGCTTATTTCCATATTTCACTATTATAAGAGAGTTAGGAGAAGACGACTGTGAGAAAGTGGAGCCTTGTTTCATATAAGATAAACGTGCAACCTAATTTATATATTGTGAAATTCCTTGCATCTAGGCTCAACCCCGCCGACATAGGCTTTTGCCAAATTGCATAACCAATCTTTGGTTTTCTTGCTTGTGAGAGTTTATGCATGTTATTTCATATCTATGCATATTATCTTACTCAGCAAATCTATCATAACATAATGTAGCATGTTATAACATAGTAAAACTGGCTGCAACACTTATGACCTGTTGCACTACGGTGCATCATCTTATGAATCACTCCGTAATAACCAAATACCCTTATCTTTCACCTTTTATTTTTGAACTAGTTATATAAGTAATTCATCTTTTTTAATCTTGGAGAACCGATTACAAACTAAATGTGATAAGAAAATTAGGTGAGATCTCTCCTACAAAGATTTAAACTTAAGTTATCTTTATAAAGGAGAGTGACATTGATTCAATTGAGATCACTGAAATTGTTAGCTCCATACAAACATATTAGACGACTCTTCCTTATTCTTAAAAGCATAAAGATTTAGCTTTTTAAGGCTTCTATAAATGAAGAAAAATAGACTAAAGGAGCCATGATTGGAGGTATAACTAGAGAAGGAGCTTCAATGGCCACTAAAAAAACATCTACCTAAAAAATGATCAAACATTTACTCATCAGAATGGTACTGGGTATAATGTATCGATACATGTTTTCCAATATATGGATACTCAAATTCACATCCGAAAGCAAGAAGGTACCTCCGCATTCCTTCTACCAAAGAGGAGGACACGTCCAAACGCCAATCTAGCCATAACTTCCGGATTTGTCAAGGTTAAGTATACATCTCTTACTAGAAATAATGATTGGATAATTGACTTGGGTGCAACAGATCATATGACTTATGACAAATATAAGTTTGATCAATTATCTTCTAAATGTCTCATTAATACTGTTACTAATGCTAATGGAGTGTCCTCTCCAGTTGTTGGCATTGGTATAGTTCCATTATCTTCTTCATTAACTATTAAAGATGTATTGTTTGTGTCATCACTAAATTGAAACTTTATTTCTATCAAAGAATTAACCAAATCTTGTAATCTAACTTGTACATTTTTTTCCATCACTCTATTCTCCAAGACCTTGTTGTGCGATTTCTACAAGAATTACTCACCATGGTTATTGTAGATTTGCTCATAATAAAGCAGTACTATCAAGCAGCATGTCAACCAATAGGGACCATGCCACCAATTACTCAAGTCACTCTAACTCCTAATAAGTGTTTGCCTCAACATGAATGAATTGTGAATTAACCTAATTAATTCAAAAGAATCAATTTATGAAAAGCATCTAGGGTTTATTTCACCTAGGTTAATCCTAATGCTTAGGATATGATAAATTCTTAAAGTAATAATTTCATATATTGAAGGTCGATTAGTCCTTTTATAGTGTTGATCTCTCTCCATGTCTCAACATTCATTCACATAGACTAGATTATCACATCTCTACCTCAAACCTCGAGTCTATGGAAATCATTAATGTGTAGCTAATCCTAGGACCACTTGAGATTCATGTGCATCTCTAGGCTATAATCATTCCCCTATACTCTATTCCTAATCACATCTCCTATCTCCTCTTGGTTTCAAATGGAATGCATAATCATGTAGACATTGGCCAAGTGCCCTTAAGCAATAAGAACATAATAGAATGCTTAATATATAAGCGAAATTGTACTAAAAGATTGAATCAAAACCACTAAAACATTGTTTTTAACCCGACTACATTGTAGACCCAGACAAAAGAAACTAAAAAAACACAACTAATGAAGGTTCACAAAACAATAAGAGAACATGGTAATAAAGACTATGAATTGGGATGAATTCTTCTAATGCCCTCTCTAAGCCTTCATGATCTCCTTTACTTCCCTTTTTCCTCCATTGATGATCTCTTCTTTATCAACTTTCTCTCCTTTTAAAGAACCCAATCTAAGCCACCATGGTTTCCTTTTTGCGTGTCCTTCCTATTCTGGATCTCCTAAGAACCATCTCCACCGTTTTGGCTTGATTTTCTTATATTTTTTGCTCTTCGTGCAAAGTGGCTGCGAAACAACCAAGGGGTTTTTGACTACACCGCAAAATTTTCGCAAGGACATAGGGCCACTGCGAACTTGAGCCGTCAACTGGCGCTGCGAAATTGAATAAGGACAAAATGGTTGCATTTTCAACCATTGATGGTGACTGCGAATTGGCTGTGAAATGCTTTAGGTCCTCCTTCTTGCTTCCAAATAAGTTTTTGCTCACTTCCGACCATGTTCCTACACGTTGCTATAAGCCCCCGAGAAACTTAGCTTGCCTCAATAGTCTTAAATATTGATAAATGCACCTATTTACCAGCAAAAGTTACATAAACTCGAGATTTTCATTAGTCACATGCTTAGGAACTAATAACAAACTATATTGAAGGATATATAGTGATAAGTACTCAATTATAGGTCAAAATATGTATATGAAAACACGTAATTTATCACTCATCAAACCCCTGAACTGTACCATTAGTCCCTGAAGTAATGCAAGAGCTAAAAATGTGCAAATGATGCAAGGGCGAGTGGAATGTGTGCAAAATTAGAAATTGATCTCAGTATGTGCAAGTGGAATTATGATGGGAAACCATAGCTGATTATAGAATTGATGGTTGGTCACTTATTTGAATTGTTGTAGAATTCTCCTTAAGATTCCATTAGGTTTGGTATCTCTAATGTACGA
Organism: Tetrastigma voinierianum; assembly: GCA_016808115.1. Lineage (NCBI taxonomy): Eukaryota > Viridiplantae > Streptophyta > Magnoliopsida > Vitales > Vitaceae > Tetrastigma > Tetrastigma voinierianum. The sequence goes on along the minus strand of JAEQBH010008026.1, from coordinate 16,055 downwards.
GGTCCCTCATGAAGAGGCAACAAGGCACTCTTATCCCCAAGTCTTCACTAAGACTTTCCATGCCGACCTTGTTGTTAGTTAACCTAGTTCTCACACATAGGCAAAGGACCAAAGTCCCCCCAACCAAGCTCAACTTTCTTCAAACAATAGATCATGACTAGACCAGGCTAAGAACACACCTTTTTATTTTCCTATCATATCTAAATTGTAGGATGCAATGCTAAGGGATCTTAGGAGAGTGTCCATGTAGCGCAGATCCATTGGTGACTCCCCACCAGTTGGTTAAGGGCATCAGGAATTAAGTTCTCGTTGAACTTCACCCCGAACAACTCAACTAGACAACCAAAGCACTTACCTGGGAACTAACCCATCTTCTGTCTCGTGTAGCGAGTAGTGAAGTCAATGACTCCCAACCAATTGGCTTAGAGAATTAGGCACTGAAAGGGCCCTTGAACTGTGATCGAGATTCCGATTTGATCAACTCAATTTATTCTTTTGTTTATTTTTCTTATATTTTTGTGATTTTCTTTTTTTTTTAGCAAGAGTAAGGTACATTGATAGAGGGTCAAAGATGTACCAAAGATGTACCAAAGATGTACTCTGAATTGCACACAAGTGTGTGAATAGAAGCTGTTGAGCGATATATCATGGTAATAGCAACTAAAAACAACACACCGAATCCAAGGAGACTATGAGTGTGCAGATTGTATAGCAAAAGCATCATATATATATATATATATATATATATATATATATCAGTACATGGTGGAAGTAGAGTAGCAATAGTGAAACGCAAACGATTACAAAGGGTGTGAAGATATAAGTAATCATCCTAAAATCCCAAAATACACCCTAAGTATCAATATGTAATCCCAAGATCGAAACTACAGCGAGGAGGTGAGCCGCCTCCTCTTAGTGGTGGTGGTGGCAGCATGTGCCTCTTAATCCCATTCGCACATAATGTGGGTCCTCCCCATATGCTCGAAACATTGAGTCTAGGAGGTCCTAATCTCTTTGAGCATAGCCTCATGGGCATCAAGTTCCTTACTATCACAATCATCATGAATGAATCCTGAGAAGCTTGAATAAAGTCCATAGATGATTGGAGGCACTGGACATCATATTGGTAGAGCTCAAACTCTACCATGGTGGGAAAGCTCGGTGGTATGGCAGTGGATGAAGATAGAATGTTTGTGGTGGCCTATGGTGGAGAGGGTATGTGAACCAGCTCTATCTGCCCCGGGGGTGAGTAATCCCCTAGTGGATCATCATCCTCAAACCTCCTTACAAGTACATATTCATGGGCCCTTCTCGATCGCCTCGGGGTCTAAGGTAATCCCTCTCTGCCTAGCATATGGCACCCACCTCTAAAGGGTGAATACCGTGTCAATGAACCTCCTCCTCTCTCTATCTAGGGCTGAAATGTACCCCAAACTCTCAAAAATATCTCTCAATAAGCAGGGGAATGACAGAGGGTAACATGTGGATCGCTTAAGCACTCGATGCACCTTTTCTTAGAAGATGAATGAAGTCTCCATCACTAGCTTGTAGGGCAAATCCATATGCCCTGGTGCATGCAGTAGAGGGTTCTCAAGTACTCATCCCTCCTTTGAATATTTTGTGAATACAAAATTAGTTTAACTACACAATGTCAACTGTCTAACTCAAGAGTCGTAGCCCTCTCCTAATTACAAATAATCGGGTCGATAACTCTATAAGAATGCGGACACCATATTAGTCGGGATCACCCAACTAACTCCTAACTATAGTCTCTGGAATCCTTGCTCTATCGGACTCTGATAGTGATGTAGAAGGTAATGGCAATGGTCTGAGGTGTAATTAGTACCCACCCTGTCCAATGAAATAAAGCACAGTGCAACTCTGCCTCTAGTGGTCATAGTGTGGATGAATTCTCGAATAACCCGAGGGTAAAAGAACAAGTGATGCATCACAAATGGGTCAAGGAAATACCTCATACATAGCTCAAAGCCCTCCCCAGTCTGGTGGTGGTCCTGAAATGTAGAAACATCGAAACTCTCCTCCTCATAGAAATCGCGCCTCCAGCGAGTGTTGGGACTCTCCTAATCTGAGGTGTTGCGGGGGTGGTGAAAGTGCAAGGGTGAGTGGTGCATGAGTCTGAGACGGAACATGCCTCTAGGCGGGCCTGCGTTCCTCTACAAGGGGTTCGGTTGAATATCTTTTACCTCGCCCTGAATGGGCACGTATCTATCTTCGCTCAAATTACTGATGAATGAGGGAGGTGTGGGAGGAGGGGATTGCTCTCTTGAGCGGTTCACTCTCTAGGTCCTAACCATGGCTTAGGATTAGGGGTTTTGGACTCTAAAACACTCTCAAGGGATAGAGAATGCGAAGTGATGAGTGATTGCCAAATGGGCAATTATTATATAAATTTTCATATGATTTTAATCATTTCACGTAATTTTCACAACGCCTATTGGTGACAGTGAAAATTTCACAGCGCCCTAAAATGGCTACAAAAATTTCGTAGCAGGTATATAACACTATTAAAATTTTGTAGTCAGACTACAAAAATTAGGTTTTCTGATTTTTGCCTCTTTTTGAGTTTCAATTTCAACCTAACTTCTCTTACATATATATAACTCAATAATAGCTCAAAATGATCCCCCCCCGCACCCTCTCAAAAAAAAAAAATTAAAATCAACCTGCCATTTAATTAGATCATGTATAGTAAGTGGGGATACGGGTTACCTCAATGGTGAGCATACTTTGACCAATTGCATCAAGGTGTACATCATGCATCCAAGATTGGAGAAAACCTAAAAAGAAAGGGGAAAAAACTCAAAACAAAACTAAAGAAAAAACAAAATAACTAAATAAAATCAAGTAAAATGTTTGGGTTGCCTCCCAATAATCGCTTTTAACGTCTTTAGCTAGAGGTCCTTGAACTTTCGTATGGTGGCTCAAAGATGGTTGTTGCCTCATCTACTGCTCCGGTTCCTTAATCTCTATCCTCATTCGAGTGTTTGGAAGCTTTCAAGATGTGGAATGTCATCTCTATTAGAGAAGTGCTCTAAAGGCAATCTCCCTTAGCACTTATTGTACGTATTACATATTATTTAATATGACAAGCTTCTTCATGAATTTGATATTCAGCACGCTGAATTATGATATAGATATTTAACTAAATTAATGAAGTCCATGATACATAACATAAAGATGAAGGAAATCATGATGAGATCATGATAATAAGATTCCTATCATGTGCAATTATGTTAGTATCTAAATTATCCCTAGTCATAGGATTAACGAGACTGGACATTGTTAATTCGGATAGACTAGCACATGTCATACTCCTTGATTGATCAAGCAGTGGATCTTATAAACTATAATCATGAGTTGATTAGAGTTGACATGTGGATGCTTTCTAAGAGTAGCTAAGTACATTGGAGACCTACTATGAGACAATCATATGGATTATATATCGAGTTCAGATGATAGTCTCATCATAGCAATGGTGCAAGTATCCTTAGACTTAAGGTGCTCAAGGATATCTTGAATGTTGATTCTATGATTTGACTTCATTCCTTGTTGCCTTCCAGAGGTCACTCATAGGGAAATTATTGGGCACAACTTGAGGTATTCGAAGGTAATTGAGCAGCCAACAAAGGATTCGCCACTCCCAATAGATGGAGAGTATACTCTTATGGTCTGTCAGATCATTACTCAAGAATTCTAGCGCTGTAGTGGAAATTGTGTAATGAATAGTGTCTTTAGGTGCATAACTGTTGAGTAATGAGTTCGGGGACAAGATCTAATATCACTAGGGCTAGATGTGGCGTAGCTAATCTAGTGGGTGCTACACATTGTCCATGCTCTGAACCGAGTGGGGTATAGTTTGGTGAAAGGATGAATTGCGTGGTAATTGTCTATGAAAGGGTTAGCAGTCATACAAGTGACTCTCCGATCAATTAGGGGTCATGATGTGTTGCTAGATACCGCTTATGACTTGCTTGATTCAATAGTTGAATCAAGTGGTCAACATAACTGAGAACCTAATGGGTCACAAACTTAGAATAAGCAGGGGGCCGGATAAGTTTTGATTCGATGTGATCCAAATATGAGGGAGATCAATCTCAAGAATGAATGTCATGGGATTAGTGAAACTCCGATTGTTCTCACTAAGAGATAGCAAGCTTGGTCTTGTTCATGGCTTCAAGCTCATGAGGGAACACCTCATAACTCCATGTGGATGTGGCCTATCATCCTAAAAAAAGAAGGGCTCTTTGATATTTCAAGGGCAAGGGTTTTCCCCATAAAAGGACCTTGTTAGAAAACCCTAACCCTAAGCCTCATTTTGTTCACACTTCTCAAGAAGAGTGCTCCTTTGATATAGAGAGTGTTCCTTAAGAACAACTCCTCTTGGTGAGACTCCCTGCCTTCGCCTCCCCTTCTGATTCAGCTCACAAGACCAAGACTCATCCGATACTATTTCCTCGAGGTTATCATCCACTCCTTCAGTGGATATTTGCAGAGGCAAACCAAGGGACGTGGTTTGCTCGACCACAACCCGCATTACCCTTCCGGTTTGGTTTAAAATTGATAAGAGGTAAATCCCACTTCCTCTTGGTTTTCAGGCCTCAAGACGCTTTCGATGGGTTTTGTTTTCTAAAATTTTAAAGTCGCCAGCCGTTGGCAACCGGTCGCCACCCATAAACCCAACAATCTTTTCTTGCACTCTCAACTTGAGCCTCCCTTCAACATCGAGAGCCTCCGGTGGCCAAGAATGGTCGACCAAGTGTAATCTGAATTCCTTATCCTCTTCCATGTCTAGAAAATCAAACTAATCGGAAAGATGAATTTGCCCACTTTGGCTAAGACATTCAATGATGTTCCTCGGTGTCATCATCTATCTGCGAAGGCAGTCACAAAGAGTAGTCCTTACATCACCTAGTCGAGCTTTCAATACGTATATGGGCACTGCTGATTCTACCCGTAGGTCACATAGTGCCTTCCAAACAAAGTATCACAAGAGAACATGGGATGCTAGCCTTCCAATCTTGAGCTTTGACGGAGGTCCTCGTGAGTGCAACAATCTCAAACTCGCCTGTACTTTCTTTGTTTGCCAATATATTTTTCATGAACTTTACTTAACTCGCATATGTTCCAATGCATCGAAAAGGGATGTTGGATTACGAAGCTTCAAGATGTCAAGAAACTTCAAATCACGCTGCTTATTCCCTTTCAACCTCAGTTGTGAACAGAATAGTTGGTGTAGCTCATGTGCGGTGTGGTATGGCCTCCTTTAGCTCTTCAACTCTAAATTGGCTTAATCTCTATCTCTAATTCTCGTCCCTCCTCTTCCAACTCTTCTTTTTTTATGTGACCACATCACCTCTCTCAAGGCTCCTCTCTACTTTTCGCTCACTCCCAGACTATGACATTTAAGACTCAGTTTTCCTTCCCTTCCTCATATTGATTCGAGGTGCTATAGATCACTCGGGCCGCCTCTCTAAAAGTACACACCTGCTAACCTAAGTCTCTAGGCTTCTAACTGAGCCGCTAAGTTCTAGAAGTCAAGTTCTGTTTCGCCATGATTTAAGATGTGAATTCATGAGTTGAATTTTTGAACTAGCCAATTGATCCACGACTTTCTCAAAATATGTCTTCTTTTCATGTGGAGGCTTTCCTTGCTCAAGTGGAGGTGATTGTTAATTTTTTTCCGTGAAAAGTTCGAGTGATTCTTCCATCCCAAATCAGAGCGAGGGCATATGGATTGCTAGGCTCGACAAAGTTACCTACAAATTGTGCTTGCTCGACCATGGGTTGGAAAGGTATTACCAACTTGGCATTCCGAACTATGGTGTGCACCATTGCACAAGTCACAACTGAGAGGTGGGTGATCTTGCACCGCATTCGTTGTCATCTATTCTTCTGCATCTGTTGGGTTAATAGGGCCACTTGGGTAGTCAACTTGGTGAGAGCATCAACTTCATAGATTCTTGCTACCTTCTTTGATGGAGTCAGTCTTTCACTTGGACACAGGTAGTTGTTAGTGGCCATATCCTCCAGTAGCTCATATGCCTCATCCTTGTTCTTCTTCATTGTGGCTCATCCAGTTGATGCATCAAGCAAGGTCCGAGCAATGCTGGTAAATCCCTTATAGAAGCTATGAATCTACATCCACTTTGGAATTTCATGATGAGAGCACTTCCTCAGTAACTCCTTGTATCTTTCTTAGGCCTCATGCATAGGCTCACCATCATATTTGGAAAAGCTTTATAGTTCCATGCATAGTTGTGTAGTCTTGGCAAGTGGGAAGAACTTGGCTAAAAATTTCTGAACTAAATCATTCCAAGTGGTGATTAAGTTCAGCGGGTTGTTGATTCAAATCTAATCTTTGGCCTTATCCTCGGTGAGAATGGGAATAGGGGTGAAGTCTAATAGCCTCATCGCACCTGCTGTACTATTATGTCACACACCTCCAAGAAGTTGGAGATATGTCTGTTTGGTTCCTCGTCGTAGTCCAGCTGAACCCGAATATTCTCGCACTAATTGTAAATGGATCTTAATTTCAAATTTCAAAATTGTTTGCCTAAATAGCTACACAGCCTTAGAATTGTTGAATGAATTCAGTAGGTGGCTTTGCATAGTCTCTCAACATCGAAAGTGGATCACAACTTAAGGTCGGGTTTGTTAATATGAGGAAAGATTGCTGACTGAGGAGAGTTATTGTTCTACTGCATGGCATCCTCAACTCCTGTTGGGTTGTTGTTTTTGGCCATGTTGTTCTGATCGATCTCAAGTCTCTGACCTCATTTGGCTCTCCAAATCAAATGCTCGTGTTCCGGGTTGTAAGGAAACATATCTTTCTTTAGTTGTCTGTGCAAAAACAACTACCAAGAACCCGTGGAAGTGAACACAACCAAAGATTTAAACTAAAATAAAGAAAAGCAAAATAAAATTATAAAGAAATAAATTTTCTAAATTATATCCAAATCAAGACATGGTTATTTCAACTAATATTGATAAAAGTCGCAGTCCCCTATAATGAGTGCCTAAAACACTCATGTCATACCCACGTCCATTCTACGTTTTTAGTCCGATTTTATATTTAAATAAGCGCATTATAGCCCGATATCTGATTTTTGGGTCTCATGTACATTACAAGTGAAGCAGGTAGTTTTCGGGATCATTTTGGAGCAAAAAAGAAGAAGGAGAAGAAAACTAGTAGCAACGTCATGCTCCGCCATTGATGTCTCAACGCCGCCATGTCCGTTAATCAAGAAAAAGTCAACAAATGTCTCAACGTCGCGATGCCTCAACTTCACGATGTCATCGCGATTTCTGCCTCATAATCATAAAAAGCAAAGGAGACCTAATTTGAGGGTCCCAGAACATGCAGGGAGAGTACCGAAAACGAGGTAGCCAGGATCGAATCATCGAGAAGACAAATAAGCTTTGTATTTTTTCTTTTCTCGATAAACTGTTGATGATTTATAGAATTATGGGTGCAGTCAATTCCAACACAACGGATTCGTTCTAGGCTCTTATGAACTCGTCTAAATTAAATGGATTACTTAAACTTATATTATTCATTTATGATTTGCATCGATTGTCTCTATATCTGTGGTTTATATTCATGGTGATGTCTGGCCAACATTGACATGATCTTGCTAGGTATCCAAGATCGAGAGATAAGGACTCCCAAGGATCTAAATAGAACGACCTCAGTTAAATCGGTAAATAGAGATATCTCGATTCCGAGAGTGGCGATTGGGGTTCGAACATTTAGGAGTTTCAGAGTATTGGGTCGGGGCAAAGATGCACCCAACCCTACTGGCGAGATAGGCGGATATACCTTGAGAAAGGATATCTCATAGACACGATCACCCCGTCATTGAGAAATCATTAATAGACTGAATAGTAACTCCCAGATAATAACTAACAAAGGTGGGGAGACAAACCCTGGGCCTTACAAGCAAAGTAATTTCATAAGTTAATTTAGCTTAGTTTTAATCACACATGTTAGTTAGATAGCTATTCAGAGTTTAAGTCCAGATAATATTATAAGGCCAATTTCAGTAATCAACGCACTTATCTTTGTGGATCGATATTCATACCAAGGTACACTATATTACTTGATACGACGCGTGCACTTACGCACATAGGCGTACACATTTTATACATCACGCCGTCATCAATCCTAAAGGTCAAAGAACGCTTAAGAACTTATTGTGCAATTTTATGCATGCAATTACTCACCCCAAGTATTACGTATCATTCAAGTAATAGCCGGACTATCAAGTCCAGGATGTCGAACCCACAAGGACTATGTTTACCAATTACCAATCTACTCTAACCCTAATGTTGTTTGGATGTCAATTATGAATGAATTGTAAATTAACCTAATTGATTAAGAAGAACCAATTTATGAAAAGCATCTAGGGTTTCTGATTTCACCTAGGTTAATCCCAATGCTTAGGATATGGTAAATTCTTAAAGTAACAATTCCATATATTGAAGGTTGATTAGTCCTCTTATAGTGTTGATCTCTCTTGATATCTCAATACCTTATTCACATAGACTAGGTTATCGCATTCTTCCTCAAACCTCGAGTCTATGGAAAGCATTAATTTGTTGCTAATCTCAGACCACGTGGGAGTCATGCGATCTCTAGCTATGATATCCCCCGCACTCTATTCTCGATCTCATTCTTCTATCTCCTCGTTACAAGTTGAATGCATAATCATGTGTCAGTGGCTAAGTGCCCACAAGCAATAAGAACGGAATAGAATACTCAATATATAAACAAAAATCAGACTAAAAGATTAAATCACAATCCTTAGACATTGTTTTTTTTAACTCGCTACATCAAAAGCAACTAAATCAAAACTAATGAAAGTTCAAAACAAAAACAATATGAGAACATAGAAGGTAACAATTTCTAGAATTGATGAATTCCTTCGTCTCCCTCTCAAGCCTTCATGATCCCCTGACTCCTCTCTCATCCTCTTACGGATGATCCCTTCTTTCTCAATTTCTCCTTTTAAAGAACCTAATCTAGGTCTCCATTGCTTTCTTTTTGCGAGTATTTCCTATGCTGGATCTCCCAAGAATCATTTCCATTGTTTTGGCTTGATTTCCTTATATTTTTTGCTTTCCGTGCAACTTTCGCAGTCACTTTGAGTGGTTGCAAAATTTTTGCAACAACTCTTCATGGATGCAAAACATACCAGTGGGTTTTTGATTGCATTGCGAAATTTCATTGTGACTTCAGGTCATTGCAAAATCCTCCAGAGGCTACTCAACTGTGTTGCAAAATGAATAGGGACAAAATGGTTACATTGTGAAATTTTCGTAGTCACTAAGGGTGACTAATAATCGGGCCGTGAAATTTCTAGTCCCTCCTTCGCCTAAATCAATTTTCGCTACTCTCTACCATGTCTTACACATGCTATAAGCCCTAAGACACTTGTAGCTTGCCTCAATAGCTCAAATCCATGCTAAATGCACCCATTTACCTGCAAAAGTCACATAAACTCAAGATTTTCATTAATATAACACCTCGAATTGTAATTCGCTTTATTACATGTTTAGCAAAGATAATATAAGTAAAATTTGTATTTTCCTGAATTTAAGTGCTGAGAGTGAAAAAGGATAAAGTCAAAAATTAATCTAAGAGTCAAGGGTAAAATGGTAATTTGTAAAATAAGGACCCAAAGGTCATAACACAAGAAGATGATATGCTAGTTAGAATATTGATGTTGATTGCAAATAATAGAAAGATAGCTAACTAAAGTTGCACTAAGGAATTAACCAAAAAAGTATTAAGAGCCAAACAAGGCCTTATAACAAATGGGCAGCGGATAAGATCAAATTTGTCTTGGAATGAGACAAGTTCTCATTTTGGTTTTGGTTAGGGTTTACTGTTGAGAGAGAGATAAGAGCCAAGTTGGTTTGCTTTTCTCTCCATGTCATAGGTTCTCCTTGTTCAAGAAAGAAGGAAGGAAGAAGAAAAGGTTTAAGCTTCAAGAAATCTAGGTATGGATACTTGTTTAGGTTTATGTATGGAAACTATCACAAGCCCTACTTATTTATGGGTTGTTAGGAAATTAACCTAACTTCCTCTTTGTTTAAGTTGTGTAGGAAAAATCCTATTAGAAATGTTGTTGGTTAGTATAAGATGAGTTTTATGGTTTATTTTGAGGTTTATTTGAGTTGGTTTTGGGTTTTGGATGGAAATTCAGAGTGAAAAGAGGCAAACTTGCCATTTTTGCAGAAATTGCAAGTAAGTACTGGTACTCAAAGTCGTTTTTGGTCCTGAGGATATTGAGTACCGGTATTGAAAGTCGAGTACCGGTATTGAAAGTTGAGTACCGGTACTCCAAGTTGTGTAAGGTCCGAGTACCGGTCTTACAACCCTATTTTGTTCTGTTCTTCCATTAATTTCGAATGAAAGGGATCCGTATATGTATAAAAGTTATATGAAAAATGCGAAGCAATTCTGTCGTTGGGCAAACATTGCTCGCGCCCTTCTTGGCTAGTGATTAAGAATAAAATTACAAACTCGGGAAAACACATATAATTGTAGACCTGCCTGAGACCGGATAGTGAATGAATAGTACGTATGTTCAAGGTGACGCACCTCTCGTTATGTGGGCGCACACGCCCTCAGTTCTCAATGCTTCTAAGACTTCGCCAGTGCTATGACACTTCGCTACGCGCATTAATGCCTTGATTATGTTGCTAAACACTCCCCATGGAAAGTTACGACACTTTGTTATGTGGGTAGGGCATGTATTGCGCTTCTAAGACTCCTCTATTCAAGACTTCCACAAGACTCCTTCGTATCTATCAGGCCGTCCCTCTCATTCATTGTTACCGGGTCTATACATGCAAACATTTATATGATAAGAATACGGAATACCGTACCATGAAAGTATAAGTAGTCGGGCCTCGCTTCATTTCATTGTACCTACGTACCTTCAGACAAGATTTATGTTCGAATTCTACTGAGATATGAAACCACGTTATAAGAATTATGTTATATGAAAACTCATATAGAATCCTCACTACACGAAACCCGACATATGCATCAGGTTATATGTATCCTCAGAATTGTGAATCACTTCAAGTGGTCATTTATGTTATCTGCTTCCCACTAAGCTTATAAGTTTGAGCACGTGTTTCATCCGTAGTAATCAAGAGGACATCCGAGACATTCCGCATACAACAGGGTCAACGCAACAATAGGAGTCCACCTGATGTAGGTTTTGATTTTTGGTTTTGAAACGTAAATGTAAAAGTTTTTGTAATAGTGGAATTTGTTTATGTACAAGTAAATGGGACTCATGCATGTATATGTATAGGACATTTTAAACACCACTACGGTGGTAGTTTTACAAGTTTTATTTCCTTATGGATTTATATATGAAATGGGCCCACCAATTTCCCAAAAGTAGGTTAAAGAGTCCCACTTCCATGTCACGCCCCCCTCTCTTCGCCCAGGCGAGGGTAGGGGCGTGACAAGTCACATGCTTAGGAACTAATAACAAACTATATTGGAGGATATATAATGATAAATACTAAATTACATCAAAAATATGTATTCGAATACACTTAATTTGAACACTCATCAACCATCATATACCAAGAAGAAGATTGACAAAGGGTTGAGAAAGAAAAGAGGTCATGTTGAGGCCACCATGTATATATGAAAATATGGCCAAGGAAGTGAATGTGGTAAATACTCAAAAAATGATTTGAAAAAGTAAATATACTCAAAAAAAACTAAAATGAAAAGTATTACCAATACTCAACCCCTTTCCGCAAGTGCACAGTCATGTTATAATAAAGGACTCAGAAGTCCTGATATCGCACTAATGGATTGAGGTTCAGCTTCACTTGAATTCAAGCACTCGAGTACAAGGGCCTTTGCCATTCAGGGTGACCAAATATGATGAGAATTAAAATCACTCTAACTAATTAAAAAACCGATTTAAAAGTAATCAACTAATCCTAAAATCTACCAAGCAAACAACTACTAAAGTCTAAAATGTATGAAGAAAGGCAACTAGGGATGGGAATAATCATTTAACAATCAATTCAATTTCTTTTGAAAGTGCAACATTTGGTGAGTTTGAATGCTGTAGACGAGTCAAAAGCAATGTAGTATAGCCTTGCAATACCTCCCGATATCTATATTTCAATTATTTAGATAACCATATTCCTCAACCAAAGCCACTGTGGTTTAACAATTACTTAGATTTGATCCTCTTTAAGATTCGTTGTTTTTCCTAAACCAATACTACAACCATTTCTAGGACTAAAATAACTCGCTCTATAGACAAATTAACACAAGCCTTCTCTAATATAATTGGTACCTCGCATGCAATTCATTAGAATCCTCTTCTCCTTGGATTACTCAGGCTAACACTGATCAAGGTTTTTCTACCAAATTGAGATGAGACCTCTAAACATTAAACTGATAAATCAGTTAGTGGTCCTTATGCCTTTAGAACACACTTCTACTGTCACTCAAAAGGGAACCTTGAAGTCAAAGGTTAGAACGTCACATGTGATTCATCATAGTGATATTTATAGTTCATTAGTTCTAAAATACGCCCATCATACCCCCAAGTTACTGCTCTTTGCTCTCAAGTAGTACATCTCTCGTGTCACCGAGGAATCCCGGAAACTGAGCACAAATACTCTTTAGTATAATGTAATGATATTTCTAGAAGTCTCAATACTACGCATGAACAAGATCGGGACATTATGTCACGCCCGATCCCACCCTACCCGCATGATCCGACTGCTTCAGGTGCTAAAACCATATACCGACTCCTTACCGTTTATTTTTTTTATTTATTTATTTTCAGAGCTGAACTTATACCTGTGGGTATACAAACAATTTTTGTAATAACCAAAAATTATTTACATATACAAAGGAACTACCACCGGAGTGGTATCCATTAAAATCTATACATTACAGCGCAGTCCATTTACTTATACAAATAATTATACATGTACATATCTAATACAAACATCGAGATCGCTGAATACCGTCGGTGAGTCTATCTCCGAGATAGCCCGCATCGTGTATACCGTCCTCGTCCTCTTTATCTCCTCTTTCGCACCTACACGATTGAACACCCGTGCTGTTTACGCCTTTAGTAACATATAGACAAGAACGACCAATAACACAATCGCCGTCACAATCTTTACATTTACTTTTCCTTATGCATATAACGAAGCCTATTCTATGTGACTTCTAACTCATATCATATTATACCCAGAGATTTTATCTTTTTTCGCATTCCATATCATTATCTGCTCAGACATTTCCATGTGTCATGTCTTACAAGTTTCAATTCATATCTTCTACATGTATGGCATGTCAAACCATATTCAAAACAAACTTATACATATACAAACGCAACTGAACATATCAAAGTCATATCAAATACATACAGGGTCAAATTACACTGATACACCGTTTAATTCATTTAGTTATCGTTTTGTTAAATTTTCGTTTTCAAAAGTGTCGCGACCCGTATCCCCGACTCGACTCGGTTGGCGGATCCAAGTTGGAGCCCGGTTTACTCCAACATTTTCAATTATCTTCTCAAAACATTTTGTTTGGTTTTATTAACTTTCTGCTTTCAGCAATGCGAACCGAATCCCCGACTCGATCTTGCGAGAATCCAAGCCTGAGCCCTAAGCATCTCGACATTTTCAATTATCTTCTCAAAACATTTTGTTTGGTTTTATTAACTTTTCGTTTTCAAAAGTGTCGCGACCCGAATCCCCGACTCAACCCTACAGAATCCAAGCTCCGAGTCCTACATCTCGACATTTTCAATTATCTTCAAAACATTTTGTTTAGTATTCCATTTGCATTTAATTACATGGAACATTTTATACGGGCAAGCCCATAAACATTTACACTAACAACATGCATTTACAAATAATGCCTTTATATCCACATATACTCATGCTATTCATTTTGCATGCTTCATTTTACACATCATTTATCATATCACACATGCATTTTCAATGTACTATTCAATTCACAAATCAATTTATGAGATTTAATCATATACATAAATCCCATTTACACTGTCAATATTGGTTATTTCACTTTGACTATTCAATTCACATTTCGACGGATTCGCTTAATGAATCCTGTACTTTATTATCATCTCAAGAATGTGCCTACACATTTTACAATTCGGCCCCCAATCATGACGGATGTCGTTGGGTGCATCCCGACACGTGGTATCACTTATTCGGCCCCCATCACACGATCGCTGGCATCCCGACACGTGGTATCACTCATCTGCCCCCATCATGACGACGCCGTTTGGGTGCACCTGACATGTGGTATTATTGTTCGCCCCCATCATGACGGATGTCGCTTCGGGGTGCACCCGACATGTGGTATCAATTATTCGGTCTCCCATCATGACGGATGTCATGGTGCACCCCGACACGTGGTATTACTTATTCGGCCTCCCATCATGACGATGCCGCTTGCGCACCTTCGACATATGGTATCAATTAAATGCCATACGCCATCAAGACAGATGCCGATTGCGCATCCCGCCTGCGGACATTTCTTTCAATGCCACGCCATCATGACGATGCCGATTGGTGCATCTCGCCAAGTGGGACATTGGTACCGGTGCCTTCGCGGACGGATGTCGCTTGCGCATCCCGTCAGCATGACCGATATATCAACCAATCTACATTTTCACTCGATTTCGTTTTAATGAATCCCCATCTTTTCTATCATTCACATTCATTCAAGCCAAATACTGTATCTCACCCATTTTCTTACTAGATTCACATTTATGACTTGATTCCATTGAGGAATCTCAGCCTTATCATCATTCACATTCATTCGCTTTCAAATATCACATTTCAATCTCCATATTCACTTTCGTATTATCTTTCAAAGATATACTCAATCTATGTGTTTGGCTTCATATACTCATCATCGCATACATTTCATATAATTAGTTCATATACTATTCACATACTCATTCATGTGCTCATTCATATATACTCATTCATATATACTCATTCATATACTCATTCACGTATACTCATTCATATACTCATTCATATACTTATTCACGTATACTCATTCATATACTCATCCACGTATACTCATTCATACACTTATTCACGTATACTCATATACTCATTCATACACTTATTCACGTATACTCATTCATATACCTATTTACGTATACTCGTTCATATACTCATTCACGTATACTCATTCATGTATACTCATTCATATATTCATTCATATATTTCCTATCATTTGTTATCATTTTCTGGTTATATGTGATAATAATCACATATAACTTAACCACATTATGTGTTCATGAAAATTTTCCTTTCATGATCATATTCATGTTTCAGTTCGTTTTCATTTTCCATATCACATTCATGTTTTATGAACGCGTCTATACATTTTGCATTTCCTATACTTTTCTTGTTTTATGCCTATTATATATGGCATTCCATATACTTGTACAGTATGATGCTTATGTATTCACACATCATTCATGTATTCTTGTCCCTCAACGAATCTATTTTACTTAGAAATTGGAATCATTCCAATTGGATCATCCAAACTAAAGTTATGGCATTTTCATGCCAAACTAGTCAATTTACCGATTTTACCCGTAGGGACAGTTTTTATACTTATTTTCCAGTGTCTTGACTCCATTTGACACTTGTTCATTGTAATTTCTTTGCATGGTGCTATGGTTCTACTCCAATTGGAATCACCCAATTCGGAGCACCGAAACTCGAGTTATGTTCTAAACAACTCGAACTACTCTATGATCAAACTGATGTAGGAATTGGCTTGCACATAGCCCCACTTTGAGTGAATTTATGGGCTACTTAGATTCGACTGACGATGTTTCATTTCTGGATGTTTGTCTCTAATGGAGTCTATTTTAATTATCCACTTGAATCACTTAAATCGGATATTAAGAAATGAGCAAGTTATGGCTAAAATACGAACACCGGGTCAAAACAAAACAGGTGTA
>JAEQBH010008025.1:0-153822 GCA_016808115.1 Tetrastigma voinierianum | reverse complement strand
GTAAAACACACATTCCACAAATTCGTGATCCTACTTGAATGTCTAAATGACCAACCCACGTCCCGAGTCCTCATCGACTTCACACTTGCTCTAAGCCGTAAGGAGGAAACATCTTTTCAAAATAATTCTTGTTGTTTTCGAAACTATACTACCGAAGTATCTGTCAAAATATGGTACTACCCTCCGAGGCGAATGTGTTGGAGAACCTTCCGAAACGGTCATGGTCCTCATCCGAAATGATCTATTGGACCGTCTCCTAACCCCACTCTCCGAAAATTCATCCTGTGAAATTCCTTTAAAAAAACATTTTCGTTTTTCTTTCAATTTTTCATGTCATGCACTCACTCCACTTCTAGGCTACCCCAAAGGCATAATGAGATGCAAGCAGCTATTTCACACAATATATACAACACATGAAAATATACCATCATGCATATATTTACATAATTTACAATTACACCACATGTAATTCAACAATATCAACCATCACCCAAATTAGCTCTACTTGAGCTAACACAATCTCATCTCCAATGGCTCCATACACACAATAATTATATTCCATATAATCGAAAGGCCAACAATTTCATTCCAACGTTATACACAATTATATTCCATATATCAGGACATCATATTAATACAAGAAGTTCATGCATTAACCTATCCATTTCCACACAACCGCTTTCATTCATATTTCAACACACTATACTAATATACCCAATATGCATATATTCTCAATTCTGCAATTACACCACATGTAATTCAACAACATCAACTATAAATCAAATTAGGCCTACTCGAAAGCAAATCATCCATCTCATCTCCACGGCCTACACCCACACTATATTCCATATAAATGTGACATCATTTTAACACCTCAAGCATTAACCTATTAATTTCTTTGATCAACCAACTCAAGCCACTCCCATAAAACAATTCCAATGCCGGAACACATGGACATTTATGATCCATTTCATACAAACTGGGACTATTTTTCCAAATTCAAGAAATAGATAAGTGGGTCACCAATAGCAATTTAATTCTTCTACATCTGCTCTTTCTCTCGTGGAACCGAATTCCATACCCATTTCCTGGGCCTCCCACCACCAAAACACTTAATGCATAAACTCCAACATAAACAAATTTAACTGGGCTCGGACGCTCACGGATTTACTGTCCAAAAAATGCCTGTATTTTCCACACTTCGGTTCCAAGATTTGGGACCGATCAAACGGCCACTCACGGCCTCAACCCAACACAAGCATCAACAAAGCACTTAAACAAGGGTTAAAACAAGTAGGATAAAACCCCTACCTCACGGAGTTTTCCGAAAACTCCCAAAACCGGAGCCTATGCGTAGGCCTCGTCGCGTAGAACAACTTTCCTTCTTCTCCCGACGAATTCCAATGGTCGGATCGCCCGCAAATCTAGAGAGAAGTGGCTCTCTATCTCTCTAGAAAATCAAAACCCGCTTTCCAGCACCCTTCACCCATCCCCCCCTCTCTCTACGCTCTCGGGTCTCTTAAGGTGTGAGACAACACTATTTGTTGTTTTGTCCTTATTATCATTAAATATTTCAATAATGCCAATTATGTCCCTAAGCTTGAATTTTTTACATTTGACACTATCTCGGCAGTCCATTTCGACCATCTCTCTACTGCGGCAACATGTGTCACATGAAAGATACGATATAAAGACTTTTTCACTTCAGATTTCGCTTTTACTAAGACCTAAACTCGAGTTCGAAATGTGTAAATTTCGACTGTCTCGGAATTCGACGAAATTCGATGTGGTAGCTAGATTTCGCGAGATGATTCCAACAGTGAAATCCATTTCATCATTCGAGATCTAGAGAATAAATTTTGGATTTTTAATCGAAATTACGATTTTGCCCTTTTTCCAGAAATTGGAATTTTCTGCCCACATTCTCCACTCTTAAAAGGACTTCGCCCCGAAATTTTGGACAATCCTAATCACTCACATGCATATGCAACGTGTACTCTACCATGCATGTAAACTCGTCATTTAATTATTAAACGACTAATCACGTACTTTCATCCCTAAACAAGAAGGGATGTGGTCTACATCGCAGTCCTTGCGCTCCCACGTGACCTCCTCCACTTCATAGTGCCGCCACAGCACCCTTTACTAGCCTCACCGTCTTGCGCTGTAAACCCGGGACACGGCTATTCAAATGCATACTGTCCCTCCTCGAAGGTCCTGCAGGCGTCAACCCACTTATCCCTAATCCACCACATGAGCCGGATCCGAGTATATCGAGCATGGAGACGTGAATCCTCGTGGACACCTCCGACATGCCGGGCATTACGCTAACCGGTAATGCCGCCTACCTCTCGAGTATCTCAAAGTGCCCAATGAACCTCGCGATAACTTCCTCGCTTACCAAACCTAACCACTTCTCCCAAAGTATCACCTTCAAGAAGACGCGGATCCCCAACCTTGAACTTCTAAGGGCCGACGCCGTACATCCGCAGATAGCTCTTCTCAGAGGCTCGGCAGTGAGAAGACGCATTTGTATACTCGCCCGATAACTACATTGTTGTAGGCGACCTACCTGGCAGGGGAAATTGCTCCCTCCTAGCTGCATACTTATGATCCAGACAATATACTACAGCCTCGTCCCTCTAACACTTATATATAATCCACACAACATGTAACCCTCACACAACCCCTCGCTATAAACTGACCTTCCCAAGGTCACACCAACAATCCAATAGACCGTCAACCTAGTCCATGTCATGAATGATCCATATACCGAGCTCCTTGCTTGGATCAATAACATCCCAATGCAATTTCCAAAGGCGCATCTAACTCGAAGTCACTCCCGCGACTCCTATCACTCCAACCTAAGTCTACGGATAAACATGACCGTGTGTTTTCATCTCGAGTCACTTCCGACTCCTATCACTCAACTCTAAGTCTATGTGATAACTTGACCGCAGTTTTCATCTCGCAAATATAACTCTTCTCGGCCTATACTGAGCCTCTTACATTAACATAGAAATGACATTCCACAGTCTCTTTACACCCAATACGTAAATTTTGGATAGCTCCCCGGGTCTCTTACACCCTCATAGAAATTTGGGTCGTCTCCCCAGGTCTCTTACACCCACACGTAAATTTGGGACGTCTCCCCTGCCCTTACACCCACGTAAATTCGGATACCTCCCTAAAGGTCTCTTACACCCACATTAGCTCGGATATCTTCTGCCCTTACACTTCACGTAAATTTGGGATATCTCCTGGTCTCTTCGCACCCAATACGTAAATTCGGGGACATCTCCCGGTCTCTTACACCTACACGTAAATTGATATCTCCCGGTCTCTTACACCCTAACCTGTGTGCTTCTCCAAGCCAGACGGCCCTAATCCCGGGGGTCTACCCTGAGCAGAATCTTAGAGATCTCTAACTCGCAATCCCAACCTATCCGGTCAACTCTCACCCTACACCCTAGGGAAGAACATCCACATATGGTTTCTCTAAAGGCCTCAACCTCTAAGCCCAAATCTATCACACAAGATGCATTAATGAATGAATATGATGCATCCAATTTAAACGCCACTCAATTTAACAAGTACAAGAGTAGAAACGTACCCTGCATATCCGGCTAATCTGCACGCTCAATCTTTGTACCATGAGATCTCTGCCTCCTAGGACAATCTCACCTCATATGCTCAGGCTGGCGATAGAAATAACATATAGTCTCGTCTTGCTCAACACTAGAAGTCCCGGTCCGTGAGTCCCAGACCCGAATTTACTCCACACACTCCCGTCCTCCGCCCACCTATAAGCGCCTGGTTGTGCTCAGATAGCACCCCGAACCAAAATGGTTCCTCAAACCCGTATCTAGGGTGTGGAGGGAATGAATCAGCACTTCCTGCTCTATAGCTAACTTGATCGTGACTGCTCCCAAAGTCTCGATCCCCGTCGGGGGGCAATCCCATCTCACATGCCCAGCCGACTAGATGTTCACTCGCCCTGGCCCCGAAACTCGTGAAGCGTAAGTCTTCCGCTCCCCCGAACTAGAAGAAGGCCGATCCTCCTCTGCTACCGATGAGCTTAAAAGTCATCTATTTTAGTCATCCATTTCTCGTTTCTATTTTCATCTAGAAATGAATAATTAATATACGAATACGGTTGTCTCCTTACCAAATTGTTATTAGCGTGAAGAGAGAAAGAAAGTAGAAAAATACGCTAATAAGTGAAGAAAAGTAATGATTGGCAGAGTTAAATAAAAAGAACCGGGCTGATTCATTGATGCAAATTTTTAAGTTGACACAATAAATTCGAGAGGTCAGATACCAAGAATTAAAGGAATTTGATGCAGAATTTACAAGAAGTACTGTGACAAGAAATTCAAGTGGTAATCAGAGCTAAGAGAACGACGTCAGCGACAAAGATTCCGAGGTTCTACAACAATTGATGTCGATCGTGATAAGAGGTCGCACAAATGTAAAACACCTTGCTATGAGAGGTTTGACCGATGAAGCTACCGTAACTTCTAAGTTGATGTCGCGACGCGAGATTGATGTCGCGACATTGATAATGTCACACAAGAGGCCAAGTCACGACATCGCTGTTCATCAAGAGAAGACTATAATATTGCGTCGATGTCGCCACATGAGATCAAGTCGCGACACTGCACTCGCTTCGGCCAAGGGCAGTTTCATGAAGAGGTCACGGACAACAAATGTCGCGACATCGTGGCAACCGGGCCGAAAAGCCTCGTAGAACTAAGTCAAGCTCGCGGCTGAGATCAAGTCGACATCGAACGACCGTGATCAATGATGCAGAGTTTTAAAGAGATGTCGCTATTAAGATATTGATGTCGCGACAACATGAGCAACTAGTTGAAGCCTACGGTTTTAAGATGATGTCGCTGATAAGAGATCGATGTCGCGACATCCGAAGACATCGCTGAAGAATGCGATGACTCTGGAAATAAGTCACACAAGATATCGACTGCGGACATCGTGGAGAGAACAATTGAAACCGGCCAAGACGTGAGAAGATGTCGCGACAAGATGGTGATGTCGCGACACCAAGAATGACTAAACTGGGCCATAGAGTAAGCCAAGTCGCGACGTGGATCGAGCCTAACATCGCTGATGTCACGACAAGGAAATCAAGTCGCGACTGGCATGCTGAATCGGGCCTCGATACTTAAAAATCCACAAAGAAGCCATCGGGATTGTTCAACCGAAAACTCCTATAAATACACAAATTATCCGAAATTTCATTCAAGCAGCTTTGGCGCCACAGACGAGGTCCGATAGCTGAAAGCTCATTTTCTTTCTTTATTTTTCTTTCTTTATTTTTCTTAATTTTTCATTTCCGCTAGAGCGCATCATGCTCGTGATTTTTATTTTTTCGCTGTATTTCCTAACTGATGTTATCGCTTGAGCTGAAGCCGAATGCGTATTCACTTTAATTTTCAAATTACTACCCGAAATGTTTCTAGTTCAGATAAATTTCCGTATTCATTGTTCTTGGCTTCAATTGCGCTATTCTTATGATCGTGAGAATGCTTGTATCGTGTAATTCAGTAATCGAGGAACTAAATTCTTCCACGTTTGAACGTTATAGTCGACTTATCTTTTCGTAGTCTTTTCAGCACTTGTTAATTTCGGCTTAATAAATTTATCGTTTTGGGTTTATTTTCTGGAATCGAATATCGCTTCTTATAATCTCGTTAAGATTTGCATTATTTGCCATTTCAAGGAGGTCCTCTCGAAAGATTATTGTGAAGACATTCCCGGAGTAATGTACATTTCTTTGGAAGGTATATTAACTCCGCTATTAGGATCCTTTGAGCTTTGTGCCTACTTAGATAAATCCTCTTCTCACTTGAAATCAAGAACCAGCTGAATGAGTTATCTATTTTAAACAAGCAAAGAGTTCACCTCAATTCGGATGGCGAGGCCAATCCCGTGTTACCGAGATCTAATCAAGAAAGCGATCTGCCCCAATTTCGAGTGATAACTGAAGTTGTATCCTTGCTTGACCGATAACTTGGGAGCTAAGGTTTACAAATTCATAAATGGGTATGAAGTATTGCAAAAGAAAAAATACCCGACATGGAAGTCCCTCTTAAAAGTAGTTATTCACCCCTTTATTCGAGAGAATCAGTCATAAAATTAGATAATGAAATGCTGAGTGGAGAGATCCAAATTGCACTACAACGCTCTTGACACATTTTGAAATCGGAGTTAATCAAGAAATTTTATTAGGGTAAATTCACAGAATTGATAGTTCAATATAATCGTTTCTATTAATGTGTTCTCTTCGAGGATAACTGCTCAAGATTCGCCTTTGTATTAGGAAATTAATTATTCTTTATTCTTATTCTTTAGTATGTTGGGTAGTTCATTTATTTTCCTTTTGTTCGCTTAATTGTTCCAAAGACCTTAATGTTGGTCCTATTATCATTTTGTGGTCCAAATATATGTGGAAATTGAGTAGCTCAGGTAGTTGATTTAAAATTCCGAGATCTCTCATGGGATCGATATCCGACTTAAATCCATTTTATTACTTGTCGACTGCACTTGCGTAATATTCATCAAAACCAACTTTAAAAAAAAATGATGATTTACTCTAAGAGATTGGTGGTTTACACGTGTTTTGTTTTGGTGTCAACAAGTTTTTATGATGCCGCTGTCGGATTAGATAATATCCTGGTAATAGTGTCGAATTATGCATGTTTTGGTCCCACAACAAGTTTTATGGCGCCGCTGTCGGGATTAGATAATAGCTCTGGTAATAAGTGTCGAAATTTTGTACATGTGTTTGGTCCGGTCAACAAGTTTATGGCGCCGTTGTCGGATTGAAAAGAATTTAAATAAATCAATATTCGTATGAAAGAAAGAAATACTAATTTGACATTTTCAAAAGAAAAGAACAGCATTTCAAGCAAAGGACTCTTGTAGCCACCGACCTTTAACAATCCATATTGAATATATTCATGATTTGACTCATCCTATTAATGGGAGTATGTTTTGCTTTCGTATCAACTTTGATGCATAGGAAACGGAATGACCGACTGATTCCAAATTGACACGAAATGTAAAGGACGCCGTGGCTTCGAGAAAGACCAAGAAGCGTAAAACTCAACCATGGCGTATGAAAGCACAGGATCGGGTTGAAATGGCTATATAGAAAAGCCAGAAGATCTCAGCCAATTAGCTACAATGGAGGATTTGAGACCAATTATACAGAAGAATACTCGATCGTATACCGCAAGATGCTAATAATTTTGAATTAAAGCCAAGATCGACATAATGGTCCGCCAGCCACTACCATCGTCATCCCATCGAAGATCCAAACGAAAGCACCTCGGGAAGATTCCTCAGATGGCCAATACCGTTGTCGAATGGGGTGAGACTGTAAGTCATAAACCTCAAGATCTATTCCCATTCTCTTCGAGAGATACAATGTACCATGGTATGAATTCCTACCATATGGTTCTCGTTGATACTGGGAGGAATTAGTAGAAGCCTACTTAGGTAGATTCTTTCCCCACTCCTCACTACGTAAAGAAGGAGGGAAATCATTTGTTCCAAAGAGGAAGCATGAAAGCCCTCAGATGTAGCTTGGGAAAGATTCAACGTGTTTCGAGACGACAAACCATCAGACGATACAGAATCTGTCATACTCTTTTTCTTCATCTCTCCCAAGACTCAGATGGTTACTTCTGAGGTACTGCTGCTGAGAATGATATATCGTGTGATCATCATGCTTCATGCCAGGGATACAAACACCAACCGAAAAGCAGCTGGTGAGTGAGTCGGGACAAAGATCTGGCAATGTAACATGAAAACTCCTTCTGAGCTTTCAAGAGGAAACAACAGAGGAAAGGGGATCATGGAGCCGAGTAAGACAAATGCATGGAGGCCAAGTCGATGCCATTATGGCCAGCAGATAAGCAAGAAAGAAAGACACACACCGCTTCATGAAATAGGAGCAATTGGAAAGGGAAGTTTAATGAAGGGGAGGCCGACTGCAGTAACCAAGGACTTATGATGCCTAAGAGTTAATTATTTGGGTGAGCCAAGAGCTACCGGCTTCAAACCCAATCCTAACCTTCCAAAGACATTCATCACCAAAGACTCAGAACCATGAGAACTTCGTATATGAGGGTTTCAAGGTCAAAGGCAGGACGTAACCCTCAACAAGGGTATCAAGAGCTCACCAAGGTTCCAAAGAAGAAGAGCAGGGAAATGAGTATAGAAACGAATATCGTGGTCAGGGCCCCATCTGCGTGAACGTATGCCGTAGCTTTATGTGATAATAGTGTCGCTGAATCCTCCATGAACAAAGTTTCGAGAATTAAAAGCAACCAAGTACCAATTCTCAAATTTTTCGTAACACTACCACTGATCCCCGAAGAACTCCTGAGACACAAGTAGGGGGCAAATAATTTCTAACCCCGCAGTCGAGGAAAGATACCTTCCAAGTGACACAAGGAAGAACCTGTGCGCATGGTCGGCAATTGAGAAAGGGGGAAGGAGTTAAGAAAGAAAAGAAAAGGTGATGTTAATGTAAAGAAGTAGCAAGACCGTAAAGGGAAGAGACACCGAGAAATGATAAGGAAGGAGTAGAAAAGAAGAACATCCAAGGAACAAAGCTCCGCAAATTCCATTTCCACAAAGATCGCTAAATCAAAGATGGAAGAACAAATTTCTGCGTTGTTCTTGAAAACTTTCCGTGCCGAGACTGCAGATGCCTTTATCGAAGTGGTGACCTCGATGCCACTTTTATGCAAAATTTCAAGGACATACTGAGCAAGAAAAGAAAATAGTAGAAGAGGGAATAGTGAATCTCACTGCCACTTGCAAAGGCAATAATCGAAAGGAACTTCCAGCAAAGACGGCGACCTGCAGCTTCACACCTCAGACACAGAGGAATGGACTCCATGAAGCTCTCGTGACCTCGTGAGCCAGTATCAATCTGATGCCTCTTCTAAGCCAAGAAATTAAGTTTGGGGGAGCTTATTCCCACAATCGTTACTCTTCAAATGGCGCATATATCGATGGTAAACCCGAAGGTCATTGAAGATGTGTTGGTCACCGTCGGGAAGTTTGTATTCCCAAAGAGACTTCATCATTCGACACGGAAGAAGATTCACGGCAATTCCTACTATTAGGAAGACCATTCCTAGCTACCGAGTAGCCTTGATTGACATGCAAAAGGAGTTCTCATCTTAAGGGTCGAGAAGAAGGTCAGGTTTAACTTGATTAAAAGTATGCAAAATATAGACAGGAAAATAAGGCCATAATGTAGGGCCGATTTTGTTTCTACTTCCAACCCCTGATGTTAATAATGATTGTAACACTCCAGTTTTTTAATCAATGAAAAAGAGATGAATTCCAAAGATATCGAAGATGTCTATTCCGAATTCTCAGAGCGCTACATGCTATAGAAACTGAGTTGAGCTTGGAAGCAAACAAAAGATAATGGGGAAGATAGTGAAAAAGAGGAAATTATCAAGAGACCAAGACGAAGGTCCAAGTTTGAAAGAGTTGCCATGTCATTTAAAGTATGCCTTACCTAGAATTACCAAAGAACCACATCATTTCCAGCCGTATTAAGTGAGAATGAGGAACAAAGATTGGCCGGAAATATTAAGGAAGCATAAGGAATCGCTTAGCTGGTCTATCAAGAGCCATGGTATCACCATCAATTTGCATGCATAAGATTCTCGCTTAGGAAGAGACTTCAAGACCATTCAGAGAATGTGAGGAGGCTGAATCCAAGATGAAGGAAGTAGTCGTGAAGGAGGTGCTTAAATCGTTAAATGCCGGTTTTATCTATATCTCGCATACCAAATAGCCCAGCTCATGTGGTTCCAAAGAAAGGGGGTTTATCAGAATCGTAAATGAAAATGAATTGATTCCAACAAGAACAAAGGGATGTGATGGAGGGTATGTATTGATTACAGAAGTTGAATGTTAACCGTAAAAGATCATTTTCCCTTTGCCTTCATTGATCGACGTTGGATAAAGCTGAAGGTGACACCCTCACTTTTGTTTTCTCGGATGGGTATTCGTGGATATAATCAGATTAGTTATCGCACTGTATATCAAGAGAAGACCACGCTATACATGCCCTTATGGTACTTTGCCTCGTATGATGCCGCTTAGTTATGCAATGCTCCAGCTACATTCCGTAGGTGCATGATGTCTATATTCTCGATTTGGTTGAAGAAGATGGAAATATTCATGATGATTTTACTCGTATGGATCCAGCCTTTGATCAATGTTTAAACAATTTGGAAACAAAGGCTTCAAAGATGCCAAGACAAACAGCCTAGCACCGAATTGGGAAAATGCTACTCTTATGGTAAATGTATGGTATTGTTCTCGGGCATAAAATTTCGCTACTAGACTAGAAGTTGATCACCCAAAGTATCCATTATCAAAACTCTCGCACCACCTACTACAGCTTAAAGGAGTAAGAAGCTTCAAGTATCGGGTTTTACAGAGATTTATCAAAGATTTTTCAAAAAATAGCTGCACCATTATGCAGACATCGAAAAAGATACAAGGTTCAATTTTGATGACTCCGCAAGAATGCTTTGACCTAAATCAAGCTCCTAAATTGGTACAAGCACCTATAATCACGCACGCACGGGATCGTGGATCAAATAATGTGTGATGCCAAAGTGATTTTGCTATGGGAGCCGTGTTGGGGCAAAGAAAAGAGAGAGTATTCAGGGCCATATACTATGCTAGTAAGACCTTCAATGAAGCACAATAATGAGAACTACTCAACAACTCGAAAAAGGAAATGCTAGCCATAGTATTTGCTTGTGAAAAATTTAGGCACTACATTTTGGGGGATCCCATGTGGTAATTCACACTGATCATGCAGCAATCAAGTACCTGATGTCGAAAAAGGAAGCTAAGCCAAGATTGATAAGGTGGGTGTCAAGGTAAGAGTTTGATTTGGAATAAGGGACAAAAGGAAGTGACAGTATAGCCGACCACTCACAAGAGTAGGAAAGCATAAATGATGAAGAAGAAAATCGTGATAAGCACGTAGAACTTCCTGTATGAGTTACAATTATTCTGCTTCCTTCCAACTCCCATGGTATGTCGATATTGTGAATTATCCGCTTCATGGAGTACTGCCTCGTAATTCACTACCAAATGTAAGAGGAAACCTCAGACCGATGCCAGATATTATATTTGGGATGACCCACTTTTTATTCAAAAGAGGTGTCGACATGATAATAAGAAGATGTGCCGACAGAACAAGGCAAATATTTTAAATGAATGCCATGCATCACCATATGGGGACATTTTTCAGGAGTAAGAACAAAGGCACAAGATACTCCAATCAGTATTTTATTGGCCCACTATCTTCAGAGATTGTGCAGAGTGGGTAAAATTGTGTGATCGATGCCAAAGGATTGGAAATATCAGCAGCAGGAATGAAATGCCCCTAAAAGGTATTACGGTGATACAAATTTTTGATGTTTGGGGAATAGATTTTATGGGGACCTTTTCACTCATCATTTGAAACCTATACATACTGCTAGCAGTAGATTACGTCTCCAAATGGGTGGAAGCAGTGGCCTGTCCAAGGAATGATGCTAATACAGTTGTGAGTTTCTTACAAAAGAATATTTTGAGCAGGTTTGGAACCCCCAGAACCATCATTAGTGATGGGGGAACCCATTTTGCAAACAAAATATTTGCAAAACTCATGAGCAGGTATGGGATCAAGCATGTATGAGTTTGGAATTTCTATCATCCCCGCACCAATGGGATGCGTAAATTTCCAACAGAGAGATCAAAAGTGAATACTTGAAAAGACCGTGAGCTCAAGCAGAAGGACTGGTCTTCCAAACTTGATGATGCACTTCAGCTTACAGATCGCATACAAGACCCCCATTGGAATGTCCCCATACAGAGTTGTTTTTGGCAAACCATGTCATCTACCTCTTGAATTAGAATACAAGGCAATGTGGGCCATTAAAAGGTTAAACTTCGATTTCAAGGCTGCAAAGGAAGAAAGATTGCTCCAACGCCTCATCTGGAAGAATCGAGAAATGAAGCCTACGATAATGCTATAATATACAAAGACAAGACAAAGAAATGGCATGATCAGAAAATCCTTAGGAAAGAGTTCAGAACAGGGGAACAGGTGCTGCTTTTTAATTCTAGACTTAAGTTGTTTCCAGGAAAATTAAAATCCAATTGGAGTGGGCCATACACAGTGGTATCAAGTACTTCACATTTGGTTAAATAAACATCGAAGTCTGATGATGGGGAAGAATTCAAGGTCAATGGACAAAGGTTAAAGCATTATCTCAACAGGGAAGAGGAAAGTGAAGAACTCCAACTGGTTCTTGAGGAAAAAGAAGAAGAACCACAACAAGAAGTCTGGTTTAAGGACTCAAATCGAGCATTTAATGGAGGCAACTCCATGAGATTTAAATTCTCGAATTTAAATTTTGAATTATTTCTTTTCTTTTAGTTGCCGATAAATTAGGCCGATTTGTTTTCTAGAAGGATAGATTTAATTTTTAGAAATAGATTGTAGTTTAATTAGAATTTCTTTGAATATTGCGTTGATTTTTGAACGTGTTAAAGACATGAATAGTAAGGCAATCCATGTAAGTAATTCCAAAGAATCTATGGAGGAGTCGCGACATGAGAAAAGGGAGTAACTTTCCCCATAACCCAACTCAGAGATATATTTGAATTAATTGTTAAATCTTATTAAAATATGCCCCAAGAGATGTCTACACGGGTTAGGAACAATAAGAGAATGTGTTTTGAAATCATTAACAAAGGGCTTGGTCACGTATTGAAGCGAAGGCTATGTCGCGACAGCCGTTGTCTTTACAAAAACATCATGTCGTGCCACTTTGGAAAGAAACAATTAGTGAGTATGGAAGAAGGGAAATGCATGTCGCGACAGCTGAATTAAGTTTCAAAAAGAAGAAGGATTGTTGCCACATCAAATGTGATCTTGAGAACCCTCAGACACGCGACATGTTAGGTAGGTCGCGACATTAAAGTGCGACATGTGCCAACCACTCACTTCAAAAAAGCCCTAAATTTAATGACCTAAAATAAAAAGAGGCGGAATTGAAGTCGCGACAATTCTTAATTGAATCATTAACTAGCCCACAACATTGATTGAATTGCAACTGTTGGAAACTATTTCATTCACTCCAACTCACATAACCATTCGCTTTCGTCTTCCTCCCAAATCTCAACCTCTGAAAACCCTAGCATTCCAAACCGTCGGAAAAGCTTTTCGTTTCCAATGGCCGAAATTCCCACCCGGTTCCTAACCTAGATGAGATAATGAGGGATCACGAACAATCGTAAGAAGAAGAAATCACATGAGAAATGCTTAGACGAGATCTGCTTCGAAGAGCAAGCAGGAGAGAGTTATCAAAACGCTTTTGCTCCACAATCCAAGATTTGAGCGTAAAGGGGAAAGGGAAAGAGGAGAAGAAGAAGAAGTAGAAGATTTCATATATCCGATTTAAGCTTATTCCCAAAGTGGAAGAAGTACTATGCTAACAAGGTTTTGTTACGTAAAGGAGATTCAAAACCTCGTGACTTCTATGAGATGATAGAGCAGAGAGGACGTGGAGAGTTCTTCGCACACCCGAAAGCAGATATACAAAGACTGGTGAGAGAGTTTCATTCCAATATGGTAGGAAGGTGAAGGATGGATCCGTTTATGTTAGAGGAGTCCGGTCTCATATCAAGCCAAGGCCATCAATGAGCCTATGGGATGACAATACACAAGCATGGCTCCAAATTCAGAAAATTTTGGAAAACCGAATTTTATGAAGATTGCAGAGAAGCTCACTGATGGAAGGGGCAAGGTAATCATATAAGGAAAGCCAAGAACTCGAATGTGGGAAGCCTCACCGAGGGAAGCGAAGGTATGGTTTTTACTTTTGCGTCTCGTGTTGGCCCAACAAAACATTTATGCACAAGGAGAGAAACAAGAAGCTGCATCAGAGCCATACTCAAGGGGCAATAAGATCAATATAGGAGTTATCATAGAGAACTCTATCCCCAGATATCATGAAGGAACAAAGAGGTCTCGTTTCCCCACCCAGCAACAATCGCGCCCATGCTTGAAGGCTGGAGGAAAGAATCTGAGCCAAGAAGAAGTCCCTGTAGAGTCACCACTCCTTCACAGAGTTAGTATGGGCCAAGAAATCGAGGTATGGAGTGCTCGCAGAGAACAGTGAAACCCTGTTTAAGAACTGTAGTGAGACCCCAGGCCACTCATCAAGGGTTGAGCACCAAAGACATCACCACTGGGCTGGGCCGATTACATGTTTGCAGATAATGAAGGTGATGAAGACAATTTAATATTTCCATCCCTTACGCCTCTGACAAAATAGAACTTCCAAATACTGAGAAAGTTCAAGAGGAGCACAAGAGGTAATTCAATTTCAAGCTCACTGATGCAAAAGAATAGAAGAAAGAGAGAAGGAATGTGAACTTAAATGCAGAACTGTAGAAGGACAAGGAAAGAATTTAAAAGAAGATAATCAACAAAGGGAAGATAGTGATAAACAAAAGAAAGTGAGTACGAAAGGGAGGACCCAAAAGAAGAACAACAGTGGAAGGAAGGAACTGAATATAAAAAGAGGAACAGATGGAAAATGTTGAAACAATAAGGAGAAGAGTTCAAGAAAGAAATGAAGGAAAGAGATCAAGATCTTTATCGAAACTCAAACCGAAATATGAAGCCTTCTATAACAAGCGCTTGATCGAGACGCCAACTCCTAAGATTGCAGAGAAAAGAGATAAAGAGTACACATCAAATTTGTGGAGTGTGATAATGTTTCAAATTACTTCATACAAATCTCTACAGGGAGCTGGAAAATAAAACTGAACGATAGAGACAAAAGCAATGGACCAAATCCTATAGGCGTAAGGAATGGTC
Organism: Tetrastigma voinierianum; assembly: GCA_016808115.1. Taxonomy (NCBI): domain Eukaryota; kingdom Viridiplantae; phylum Streptophyta; class Magnoliopsida; order Vitales; family Vitaceae; genus Tetrastigma; species Tetrastigma voinierianum. Next base: position 138,872 of record JAEQBH010008025.1, on the reverse strand, counting down.
GGAAAATTTAGATTTGATCAACAACAATCTTCGCCAAATTCTTAAGTGATGATCAACTGAAAACAATAACGAATGTTTGGGAAAGAGGCAAAGATGAGCGAACAAGTAAATGTTGATCTCTCACCAGGATTTTCATTGAAAAACAAATGAGAAGGAACCAAAGAGAAAGCAAAGAAGAGAAAACAGGTGTACCTTCATCTTCAAACACCAGGTATATCGGACTCAGATCCCCAACATTTTTGCTCCCGACTATTTCAAAAGAAAATGAAAACTCTCCTTATCAACTATTCACCATCCTTCTCCCATACTGTGTAATTCAACGCCTAAAACAATCAAAATAAAATAGAGAAAAGTAATTGAATTGTTAAATATTTTAAGATTGATGTTCACGTTGTTGCCAGGTCGAATGATTAGAAATCAGTGTAAAGAAATTAAAGAATAAAACTATCGAGACATCTTAATTAATGTAACACGTATAGGAGTGTTTTGAAATGAGAAAAAATTATATAATAAGGACAAAAAGCATTCAGTTTAATTGAAACACAAGGTGCAAAATTACTTATATTTAACTCGATAAGTCCAGATAGATAAGGTAATACAATGTATGAACAAAACATATTTTTTGAAGTTTCAGGGTATGAAATCGCAAGTCAAGGAACCTCATGAATATCAATTAACTAACTACTCATAAATAAAAATAATAAGATACTCCTTATAGTTAGTCACAAACATAAATCCGTATTCTGTAGAACTTGGTTAGATTATTGATTGAAGTGAAATCCTAGGTGATTCAGTCACAAGAGGATGGATACAAAGCATTCGGGATAGTTTGAGCCATTCTAGCCATCCCTATTCATATGCTGAGGCATATACAGTAGTTCCAGAAATTGAGCCAACAAGCCTATTTTTTTAAAATAGACCCATGGAAACCCCAACTCATCTTAAGACATCAATCCTTCAGTAAAGAACCCACGATTACCCAGAACAAAGAGGAAGAAAGAAATGAAGTTCGGGAGTTTATATTTTGGAGGAACTCCAAAAGGGAATGAAAAGAAAAAGGCAAAAAGCAGAAAATGTAGCATAAAAGAAGGCTTCTAGGGATAAGTTTTATCTTGTGGCCTAACTCTTTTGAACAATTAAGTTCTTAGGGGTGTTTCAACACCTAGTACCCTAATGCCATCTGGTATGGGAGTTACTAACCCAAAGTTCGCTAAGAGTGTTAGAAAGCCTAAAAAGTTAAAACATTGCACTATCCCTTAGTGGTAGCAACCAAGGAAATTCCCTGTGCGAAATTATAAGAGTCAAATAGGGGGGAATACAATTAAAACGAAGAAATCAAAGAGATATCCCAAACATGAAGTTTAGAGAGGTTACTAGAGAAACTATAAGAAAGAAGGGAAGAAGAGAAGAGAAAACGTCGTAAGGTGATCTTAACCTAAAATTCCTTCCATCCTACCCATTACCCAAGCCTCACAATATACCCAAAAGACCTGATTGATCCGGGAAGGCCGAATTCACTCTGGCTATTAGTAGAGATCAATATGAAAACAAGCCTATGGAATTTGGAAGAAAGGAAACAATTAAAATTGTAAGAACTTTAGTGGAGTTAAATGACTCACCATAAATTGAGAAAGGAATTTAATCTATTATTCAACAGGATCCAATGAGTATATTGTTTGTAAAAACAATCTCAACATGATAGTTTGTATAGCATAAAGAGTAGAGACCAACCTTGAACTGACTCAAGTTAAATGTACGTAAAATTTTGCATACCTTGCATTGCAATTAAATTGAATGAAACTGTTAACAAATCACGTAAAATGTCCTTAAAAATTATTTGTTTGAGGACAAACAATTTCTTTCTTTTCTTTGCTTGAGGACAAGTTAAAACTTTAAGTTTGGGGAGTTTGACGAGCTTAAAATATCTATTTTTAGTCCATTTTTCTGTTCTATTTTCATCTAGAAATGAATAATTAATATACGTAAATAAGGAAGAAACTCACCAAATTGTTATTAGCAGGAAGAGAGAAAGGAAAGTAGAAAAATACGCGAATAAGTGGGAAGAAAGTGCAATAATGGCAGCGTAAATAAAAAGAACTGGCTGATTCATTGATGCAGTTTTGGGGTTGACACAGTCAAATTCTGAGGTCGTGACACCAAAAGAATTAAAGGAATTTGATGCAGGTAGCGACAGTAAGTACCAGATCAGCAGCTGAAGGGTAATCAGGAGCTAAGAGAACGACGTCGCGACAGCATTCTGAGGTCGCGACAACAATTGATGTCGTGATTTGCGATGCGAGTCGCGATAAATGTAAAAACACCTTTAAGCTATGAGAGGTTCGACCGATGAAGCTACCTAACTTAAGTTGACGCCGCGACGCAGATTGATGTCGCGACATTGATAATGTCACGACAAGAGGTCAAGTCACGGCATCAAGAACCATCAAGAGAAGATCAGAAGTTCATTGCCGATGTCGCGACATGAGATCAAGTCGCTGACACCAGACCTCGCTCAGTCAGCGCGAAGTTTCATGAAGCGCAGGTCACGATAACAACTCGGCAGTCGCGACATCGTAAGCAACCGGGCCGAAAGCCCTCGAGAACTGTCAAGTCGCGACATGAGACTAAGTCACATATCGTGAACGCACTGCATCAATGATGCGTAGCCTTAAAGAGATGTCGCGACAAGATATTGATGTCGCGACAACATGAGCAACTAGTTGAAGCCTACGGTTCTTTAAGATGATGTCGCGACAAGAGATCGATGTCGCGACATCCGAAGACATCAGTTGAAGAATGTAGATGACTTGAGCTGAAGTCGCGACAAGATATCGACGTTGACATCAGGAGAGAACAATTGAAACCTGCCAAGACGTGAGAAGATGTCGCGACAAGATGGTGATGTCGCTGACACCAAGAATGACTAAACTGCTTCACATGCAGGTCAGTTCGACGTGGGATCTTGCGGTCACACATCGCTGATGTCACGACAAGGAAACTCAAGTCGCTACCGAATTGGGCCTCGATACTTTAAAAATCCACAGCAGTCTACATTGGGATTAGGCCCAACCGAAAACCCTATAAATACACGCCATTCAGCCTCATTCAAGTGGCCAAGGCTACGCATCGTGAGGTCCGATAGCTGAAAGCTCATTTTCTTCTTTATTTTTTTTTCTTTTCTTTTATTTTTCTTAATTTTCTATTTCGCTGCTTTTTTAGAGCGCATCATGCTCTCAGATTTTTATTTTTTTCGCGGTATTTCCCTTAACTGGATGTGTTATCGTTGAAATGGGCCGAATGCGCACCATTTAATTTTCAAATTAATACCCGAAATGTTTGAAGTTCGCACAAATTTCTGGAATTCGATTGTTTCGCTTTCAATTAAAATATTCTTATGATCGTGAGGAATGTCGTATCGTGTAATTCAATAATCAGGAATCCAACTTCCATTAAGTGAATCCAGGTCGTGACTTATCTTTTCTCAGAAGTCTTTTTCAGCAGCTTGTTAATTTCGCTTAATAAATTTATTTCTGGTTTTGGGTTTATTTTCTGAATCTGAATATCATTTATACCCGTTAAGATTTGCGCCACGCTTCGATTTCGCAGGAGGTCCTCTCGAGATTGTGGAAGACATTCCCGAGAGTAATGTGCTACATTTCCTTTGAATGTATATTAACCTGCTATTAGGGATCCTCGAGCTTTGTAAGTTCACTTAGATAAATCCTTTTCTCACTTGAAATCAAGAACGAGTTGAATGAGTTATCTATTTAAACAAGCAAAGAGTTCACTCTCAATCTGACAGGAAAATAACCTGTTAGCCGCAGATCTAATCAAGGAAAGGTTGATCTATTCTAATTTCGAGGAGGAGCAATCCGGGAAGTTGTATATCCTTGCTTGACCGATAACTTGGGAGCTATACTTCATACCCATAAAATGGGTATGGCGTATTGCAAAAGAAAAATACCCGTGACAAGGAAGTCCTCTTAAAAGTAGTTATCTAATTCCCGTATCTCGAGAGAATCGTCATAAATTAGATAATGAAATGTGGAGTATGGATATCGAGCTGCACTACAACGCCTTGGAGCGATTTTGAAACTGAGTTAACAAGAAATTTTATTAGAGTAACCATGTGGAATTGATGGGCCACTATAATCGAAGCTTTACTAATGTCTTCGAGGATAACCTGCTCGCATTCGCTCTTTTATTAGAAATTAATTATTCTTATTCTTATTCTTTTAGTATGTTGGGTAGTTCATTTATTTTCCTTTGTTCCGTTTAATCGCTCCAAGACCTAATGCCGGATCCTATTATCATTTTCAGGGTCCAAATAAGATGGAAATCGAAAGTAGTCGGGGTAGCTTGATTTAAAATCTGAGATCTCTCAGGATCGATATTTGACCCTTAAATCCATTTTATTACTTGTCTAATTCGTGCACTTAATATCGACTAAAAACCAACTTTTAAAAAAATGATGATTTACTCTAAGAGACTGCGGTTTATAATGCGTTTTGTTTTGTGTCAACAAAAGTTTTATGGCGCCGTTGCCGATTAGATAATAGTCCTTGGTAATAGTGTCAGAAATTTGTACATGTGTTTTGGTCCGGTCAACACTACCAACACCCGCATCCCGAGTGCTCCGAGGATCCTCGATTTCTCTCTCTATGGTCAGGGCCGTCCCAACCATGGAGTCCATGTCCTGTAGGCGAAGTCCTATAATCCTACCCCGAATGGATAACTTAAGCCCATTCTCGAATCTCTTGACTTTGGCCATGTCCATGGCCACGTAATCATCAGAAAAACGGGCTAGCTCCGTGAATCTAGCCACATAATCCATCACGGTCATCGTCCCCTACTTCACTCTAGGAACTCCTGATCCTTCGCATGCCTCGTAGTATCTGGAAATTACTTACCCATTAACAGCTCCTGAAACTCTGCCCATGTCTTCGCCTCTGGGTCTCTAGATGTCCTTGCCTATTTCCACCATACTTGGGCCTCACCCTCTAGCTAGAACGCAACTAGCCTAATCCTGGTCGCGTCAGAGGTAATCTCCATGGCCTCTAACACCTTCCTGACCGCATGAACTAATGGTCCGCCACACGGATCTCCCTCCCGTGGAATGCCTGAGGATGATGCGCCCAAAACCTCTGGAGGTTACTAGGACCTCCCTGACTATCTGCCATACCAGCTTGTGTTATAGCTGCCGCCGCAATACCTACAGCCTCAATAAAGGCCCCGAACAACACTGTGGTCAGTTAAATGCCTAAGGGTGCCCGACCAAAGGCCCCACGGACGCCCTACGTCCTCGCCTCGACTAGCCATCTACATGCGCATCTCTTGGCGCATAAATACAAAACTTCTCAGACACTATTCATACTGTATCACATTTCATACGTAATGTCCATGTAAGACAACCATTCCATAGTAAACCATTTTTTTTTCAACAAAAATTTTATTTTCGAAATTTTCATTTTTCCAAAGTTTTGTCTCATTTTATTTGATTTTATTTAATAAAAAAATATTTTTTTTTCATTTTTGTCCGCCTATTGAAAATACTCTAAAAATATGTAGCCTATATATATATATATATATATATATATATATATATATATATATTAAATTTTATTTTATTATCCACAAAACAAATAAATTTATTAAAATTTATTTCATTTTACATTTTTTCTTTCCAAGTTTTTAACACCAGAACTCCAAACTTTTCTAACACACTATGTGTGCTATTTACCTAAGCACCTAATTCACACAACACATACACCATGTTATGCACACCATTCATAACAATTCATCAATTCACATGATCATACACAGAACACACATGCAAAGAGTTCAGTTTTCATCCCGCGGCCTTCCTAGGTAATCACATACCTAACCCTAACATCGAGCCACACCAAGTGGTGATGTTCTTACACGTTTCGACCATGGCCTAAGCCCAAGTTCCTAAATCCCTAGATTTTCACATACCTATGTTTTACACACTAAGACCCGAGGTGTCCGTTGACTACCCGTCAACCCGTGGAAACACTCGTGAATGTCGGGTGACCCAACATCTCTCATTTAAAATTCCGCAGAGTCTCCTTTGTACGGGGAGCTCTACCCATATACAAACCTGTCACAAACAATCCAACATAATCCAATATGAGTACAAATGGACCACTTGGGCCCATATACCAATGCTCATCCAAATAATCCCAACTATATACCATAGTTTCAAGAGTTAATAATTTACTCTTATACAACATATATTAAAAGTTTAAAAACATTCTAATACATGTATCCAACTAAAACCGAAGCCACAACCCGGCTTTCTTCAAAATCGGTCTCTAAGAAGAGCCACCAGTGCCCCCAGACTCAAACACATCCTCGACAGTGGTGAGCTTGCGGCGCCTCAAAAACCGGGTCCGCTGACTACCCGTCAAACTGCCGGTGGAATCTATACGCTCTCGTGATCACGAGACACATACTGGCAAAATGGCCACTTGGGCCCCTACATCAATACTCATCAAACATGTACCCAACTATAATCTAACAGTCCAAGAGTTATTTGATTACTCTTTGCTTCATCAATAAGATGCCTAATTCTATCTCAAGCCGTATAATCACAGCCTGTCCCCAAACATTGTAATACTCGTGGTATTCCACAGTCATTTCACGGAGTGGTCTAATTTTTATTGACTAGCGTAGCTATTCTCCACAAAAGTGTAAATTAAGGGAAATTGTAAATGTAGTTGCTTGGATCAAGCGATTGATTGATTTGAATGTTTTAGAAAATAGAAGACGAATGCTAGTATTCTAGATTCCACTCACTTCTCACTCAAATAAATCCCACTCCTTATTTTACAACTCATCAGGAACCATTGATAAAATGGTCTTTTGATGGAAGACTATTTTCAAACGCTCTTGAAAAGAAGGATGATTGAATAATGTTTAGCACTGTTCCCAATTAACACTCTAACCTTTAGTTTCACTTAATCGCTAATAACGGTACCAAGGTGATCTCGCTCACACGTTGTCAAGAATATGCCAAACTAAGGTTTTTAATAAATACTCAGACAAGTGAATAACATCACCCAATCCATTGAAGTCTAAAAGAAGAATTGAGGGATTAGTACTTTGATCGCAGAGTTTCATCTTAGAATCCTAAATATTAAGGGTTTAGAAATCCATGGAACTTATAAGAATGCTTATAATCAGCTGATGTTAATCATAAAAACAATACTTGAGAAAATCAGAATTCTAAGAAAATCTAGGAATGTGAAATGTGAAATACTATAATGGAAAAACAAAACCAATCGCTCACTGAAGATTACGAGTGCTTGAATGGTAAAAACACCAAATGAAAGAGTCTTCAATCTGGATTCTAGATTCAACTCAAAACAATGGAGAGAAAACTCCTTCTATGAAACCCAACCCTGTAGTCAAAACTACTCTCCCCTCTATCTTCCTCGCCTTTATACTCCTTTCCAAAACCATCTCGTGCTCAAGGATGATTGACAAGTATGCCCCGCTGTTAGGATCACAATTTCGCTCCATTCCCCGCATTTCATACATGTGCCTAAGACACTTTAATGGTATACCTAAGACACTTTCGCCATCGTCGATTTTCTAGGTCGTGTACTCTAAGACACTTATTTGGGTGTACTCGGCACACTTTGCCCACTGGCACTTTTTTGTTTTAAAGGTGCACCGCACACATAATTGATGTGCCGGGGTACACTTGATCCCTCTCGGTGCTTTCTTCTTAACCTTGGTAAGACTTCGAGACTTCATCAATTGTTCGCCCACATCCTCGCGCTTCATATCAATTTCCTGATACAATCCTCAGACACTTATGTTTTAGACCCGAAAGACTCCGTACAAGTCTAAAAACACACAAGCAAGAAATTAAAAGTACTCTTATCCTTATACCAAATGTGGGTAAATTGTGATTTGATGTGCTAAATTCTACTATAATTATCAAGCCAAATGTGTATTCATCACACTTCAACCTGCATCTTGCTAGTCTCTAGCAAGATTTTGGCTCCTGAACTACCCACTCAGGTATGAATCTCAACAAGGCGCCGGTATAGCTAAGTTTTGCAAGAATCTCAAAATAGCAATTATGGAATAAAATACTTCACCTACTTATTATGCACCAAAGATGACTCATTTAAACCAACCGCGCCTACACAATGAGCATTATAACAGGCTAACACAAAATCAGTTCTTTAAATAAAGACTATGGAATTTAAGGAATGTAAGGCGTCATAAATAAAGGAACTGTAGAGATTGATAGGAAGTGCTAACTATTTAATATAAACATATAACCACTATGCACAATGTCAAGAAACAACATAATTGGAATCAAAGAGGTCTTAAAAGTTTGTAACGACCTTAGGCTAAACGAAAAGAAAAAAGCAAATGATCAAAATGGGTGTTGGCGTAACATGGCTGGGGTATACTACCTGATTGCCAACACCACCCTTGTCTAGCCTAAAAACAACTATGCAGTGTCATCCTCATCCTCAACAGAAGAGAATGCGTCCGTCCAATAGCCGCCTCATCTAATTTTCGAATCCCCTCTAAATACGGAGAAGATCTCGCTCATCGCCGCTCCGCTCCGAAAATGTGACTCCCCAAGCCCCTCGAGACGCGATCCAACCGCTTGCTTCCCCTAGAATGCACTGAACCATCCCTTTATCCGCCTCCATCCTCTTCAATGGCGATGCTCAATGGTGTCAATGTGGGATGATGTGATCCCTGAGTGAGGCACCGCAGCACCCAGAGGGTCGGTCCGTGGATGCTGCTCGGCTCTTGGCCTCAGTTTTATTAGTGATAGGCCCCAGCCTGGGCAACACCCTCTTTTCTTTAACTGCTCCCCTCATTCCCGCTTCTTCCACAATACTAGTCACAAGCGAAGGGAACGGAATATGCCGGCTTTCATGTGAATATTGTAAGAAATCTCTCTATTACGCACTATATGACTAATGGTATAGTCAATGAGTTTCCCGGCCATGACTCGTATTAAAACTGATCTGCTCTCTACTGGGATTTTTCATTTCTTAGGCCCAATTTATCGTGAATGATCTGCTCATCAGGCATATTCTCGCTTGAGCTTCAGTACGAATTCTTTTTCACAAATCCACTCCACAGGGTACCGCGAGTACACATAGCCCGCCAAAGGGAACCGGGCATCAAAGTCGCTGATAGCCTTGAGTGGATATGGTCGGTCCGAGGCATCAGATGACATATTGTAAGGCATGCGTATCAAATCGTGGGTGATCCGGGTCGCCTACCCATAATCGAGGTCTCTAATACGGTCTCGACTACCGATTCTCCTTCGTATTGGTATAAAACTCCGAATCCATCAAGGTAAATATCCGTGAATATGAGTGTGCACGGCACATTCCCGCTTCCTCACTCCCGATGGGATGCAGAGAATACAAAAATGTCTCCAATTTTACCCCTCTCGTAGTGAAAACCCCTATTTGCAATTGACCGGGCCCATTTTTCTTGGTCTGACTCGGAGTCCTCAGCAAACATCGCTTCTATCTCGTCATCATCACTGCTTTCACTTTCTGAAGATTCTATCTGCTTGCCCTTCCCCTTTAACTGGCTGGGAAGAATCGATTCTTTTCACCGCCCATTCCATAGAGGAGCTAGCCCTTTTCCCTCTCTCCCCGATGTTCGGGATCGTGCCATAGAAATAGCAAGGATAGGCAAGAATGGCCCGTGATGGCCCAGATATATATAAGAAAATCCTAAAACCTCATTAAGCTTCATTTAGTACCTGTCGATCCCGCGTATATCGACAACACTTTCCTGCCCATACCGTAGGTTGATACTCCAAACCACCGAGTACAAAATAACATCACCCAAATCCAACAAAACAAATCCATATATAAAAATGAGGAGCCCGAAAATGCTAGCAAGGATTTGTAGGTGGCTTACCAAGTCCGTACGATGACTCCGCAGAATAACGTATCCTACTGACGAAGAAAAACTCGGCGTAAGCAACCGAGGTTGTGAAAGCTTGTGTGAGAGGACACAACCTGTTAGGGCTTGCTTATGGAGAGTGGAGAAGGGTTTGGAATGTCAAAGGTAACAAAAATTGGGGTTTAAAAGCCCATCTGCCCAAAATCCTGACCGGTACTAAGACACATTATTAGTAAAGTGTACCTACACACATTTGCTAATTGGTCCACTTTTGAGTAAGTTGTACCGGTACACATTTTGGGGTGTACTGCACACATTAGCCACGCTTCTTTCTCGGTTAAAGTCGCACCGGCACACGTTTAGGTGTACCCCAGCATTAATTGCTCCAAACCGACTTCCTTCTTTTTTTTTTTTTTTTTTCTTTTTTTTTTGAATATATATGTATATATATTTTTTTACTTTGGAACAAGGGTGTCATACCATTTGATCTTTCAACTCCGCCTTCCCTCCCGCCTACTCACATGTTCACTATTTTGCTCGTGATTCCACACTGACGCATTTGTGTAATTAGTCAACGTAATTCTTTTCTTCGATACCTAATTTAGCGAGATCCACCGGCCTAATTAAATCAGGATTCCTAGGGTTCGAATGACTTGACAACTCTAAGCTCAAATCGTGCAAGTGGGATGAGACAATACGACCGCAGCGCAAAGAAATGATGGCTCTAATCAGTTTTCCAATTATGCAAGATGTTCCAAAGACTATGATGCAGCTGAAGTTAACATGACCATCTAAAGTGATGCACAATTGAAGCAATAACAAAGTTAGATCGAGAAAATTTGACCATAAGTCCGTGGTTCAGGAGCAAGTAGGCGTAGAATGCAAAGTGGTCAATCCACTTAAGACCACAAAGCTTGTCAGGTATGCTTGTTAGGATGTGCCATGCAATAAGATGATGTAGAGAGTGTATGAATCATGGTATGTACATTGCGTGTGAAACATAATACTCTAAAAAGAGGCATATTTGGTAAAAAAATTCGACCCACTAGACATATAACGAGCGATAGTTACGCTCAACCAAAGGTACATCTACCCCACAATGTAAACAAGCATTGTCCTCAATGCATAGAAACTACGGGTACCCCCACAACAGAATTGGAAACAAGATGTAAACAGAGCCCCATTATTATATATATATATATATATATATATATATATATATATATTTTTTTTTTTCTTTTTATTTGATTGAAAACAAAATGAAGTGAAACTAGAGAAATAGAAAGCAAGAACGAAAAATAAACAAAATTCCCAAAACTATATACAAACAAGTGGAAAATGAGGTTACTTTGGGAAGAGAGTCCTCGGGTGTAGCTGATCTACCAAGTTCCTCACTACGCCCGAGGATTGAAATGCTCAAGGAATGGTTTGAGGCATACCGCCATTCACTTTGAAGGATTTTCCAGTTGTCCGATTTTCAATCTCCACTCCGCTCCTCGTATGGATAAACTACCTTAACGATGAACGAGCCAGTCCAACGGGAGCGGAGCTTTCCCGGAAATAGATGCAAGCGGGAGTTATACAGCAGTACCTTTTGGTAGGGTTCGAAAGTTTTCCTGGCGATAGATTTTTCATGGAATAACTTGAGCCGCTCTTTGTAAATTCGTATTTCATACCACTCTCTCCGCAGCTCTTTCCGCCACTTTAGCGCAACAAGCGCTGCTTACCTGCTTGAGTTAAATCAGAATTAAAAGTTCTAATAGCCCAGTAAGCCCGGTGTTCCATCTCTACTGGCAAATGGCAAGCCTTTCCATAAACTAGCCTATAGGGAGACATACCAAGAACAATAAAGGCAAGACAGAGGCCCAAAGAGTGACTACGTACCTGAGGACTAATCTTGCGATTCTGGCAACCGTTTCCAAAATATGTTTTATTCCTATTAGCTAGCGCCTCGCCTTGACCATTGGTCCTGTGGGTGGTAAGTCAAGTTGATACTTTATGGGTGACTCCACATTTTTTAACGCATTTTCAAAAGATCACGCAAATGGAGCCCACCATCGCTAACAATTGCACTGTGTTCCAAAACGAAAAATATGTTCCTTTATAAATTTCAAACAACCTGGTATCACTGGTTCTCGCCTGAATCGCCAACCCACTTAGACACATAATCACCGTAGAGATAAGAGAATGTAAAGATACCCACAAGAAGGGGGAAAAGGTCCATGAAGTCTATACCCTAACAATAAAAAAAAAAAATTTCAATAATTAAAATTAAGAGGCATCATGTCGCGCTTTGTGACCCTCCCTTAGTTGTCGGCACCGGAAGCAATAAGTTTTGCAGAAATCAAAACAATCTTTAAATATAAAATAATAAACCCAAATTTGGTAAAAATCTTGTCTCGTCTTCGCGTAGAAATGTCCTCCACTGTGTTTCGTATCGGAAAAAGTTAAAATCCTCACCGCTTCATCATCGGGGTACATCTTCATTATTTGATCAAAGACAAAGATTTAAATAGATACTGATCATCAAAGCGTAAAGTGATTTTAATATCCGCCGTAAATTTCTTTTTGTTGAGAAGTCCATCAATGACCGCCGCTACTAGGTAGTTTACAATGTCAAAGATACCACGGGTACGAACAAGAGCAAAGAGTTGCTCATCGTGAAAACTATCACCTACGGGTGTGCCATATGGAGCTGGATTCGAACTAATCTAGATAAATGGTCAAATGACCACATTCTCAACCCCCTTTTTATCTTTAATGGTCAAGTTGAATTCTTGACATAATAAAATCCACCTAGTTAACCGGGGTTTTGTATCCTGCTTAGAGAGCAAGTACTTCAGGGCTGCATGATCTGTGAAGATGGTCACAGGAGAACCTACAATGTATGACCTGAATTTTTGCAAAGACAACAACTTAAACTCTTTTTTGGTGGTTGTGTAGTTTGTTTGGGCGATCTAGTGTCTTGTTGGCATAGTAGATTGAAGCCTTTTGTCTTCCCCTTGTCCTAACACAACCCCTATGGCATACCACTAGCGCCACACATGATTCAAATGGAAGGTCCCAATTAGTGGACCGAAGATGGGTGGTGACACTCCAACATGTTTTGAGTTTGGTGAAAGCAATGTCACAAGCTTCAGACTATGTGAAAGGGACATCTTGGCAAGCAAAGTACATAGTGCTAGCTATAGCACTAAAATCTTTTATAAACCTTCTATAGAACCCAGCATGACCCAAGAATGACTTTATGTCTCTAACACACTTAGGAGTGGGTAGGTTTGAAATCAGCTCAACTTTGGCCTTATCAACTTCAATTCCATCTTTTGATACTATATGGCCTAAGATAATCCCTTATGTTACCATGAAATGACATTTTTCCCAATTTAACACAAGATTTTTCTCTTGACACATCTCCAAAACCTTACGTAAGTTCTCTAAGCAGTTCTCAAATGAGTCACCAAAAACTGAGAAATCATCCATGAAAATTTCCAATATGATTTCTTATCATGTCACTAAAGATCTCAACATGCAATCGTTGAAAGGTTCCAGGTGCATTGCATAGTCCAAAGGGCATTTTCCTAAAGGCGAAGGTACCAAAAGGACAAGTGAATGTAGTTTTCTCTTGATCTTCCAACGCTATCTCAATTTGATTGTATCCTCGAAAATTCGCATCAAGAAAACAATAGAATTCATGCCCTGCAACTCTCTCTAACATTTGATCAACAAACGGAAGAGGAAAATGATCTTTCCTAGTACCCGCATTGAGTTTCCTATAATCTATGCACACCCTCCATCCTGATGTGACACGAGTGGGAATGAGTTCATTGTTTTCATTGGGGACCACTGTGACTCCAGATTTTTTAGGAACTACCTGTGTTGGGCTAACCCACTTACTATCTGCAATAGGGTAAATCACCCCTACATCCAAGAGTTTTAACACTTCCTTTTTCACCACTTCTTTCATTATTGGGTTCAATCGTCTCTCGTGGTCGCTGTAAGGTTTAATATCCTCTTCTAAGTGAATTCTGCGCGTAAGTGCATCAAGGACTAATTTCTTAATATCTGCAATTGTCCAAATTCTAGATATATGTGGGTTTTCAATATTCCAAAAAGTTGATTTTCTTGAGTCGTCTAAGGAGGAAGATATGATTACAGAAAAGTTTCCTCCTCCCAAGAATGCATATTCGAGGTGCGCTGCAAGGGCTTTAGCTCAAGCTTAGGTGGCCTCCTCGAAGGCAATGCCTGTCCCTCATTTGATGGCAATGGTTCAAATTTAGGTGTCCACCCATTAACTTCCAATACATCATTATGCTCAATTACAGAGTGTAAAAATTCTGACCCCAGTGTAGTCACTTCCTCATCCCAACTCGGGGTGACCAAACATGACTTAAGAGGATCATCATGTGAGGTAATATCCGTATCTTGTACCATGGAATCAACCATGTTAATTTCACACACATCTTCTTCATCCCCCATTCCCTTGATTACATTGAAAATATTCAGATTAACAGTCATGTTACCAAACGATAGTGTCATTAGGCCTCCCCTACAATGTATAATGGCATTAGCAGTTGCTAAGAATGGTCGACCAAGAATTACTGGGAACTGAGTTCCTTGATTCGCCACAAGTTGAGTGTCAAGCACAACAAAATCCACAGGGAAGTAAAATTTGTCCACTTGTACCAAAACATCCTTCACTATTCCCCTAGGAATTTTTACACTACGGTCAGCCAATTGGAGGGTGATATTGGTTGGCTCTAATTCTCCTAACCCTAGGTCCACATATACTTAATAAGGCAATGTATTAACACTTGCCCTAAGTCCACTAAAGCATGCCCTCAACTTTGAATTTCCCACCGCTATAGAAATAGTAGGACTTCCTGGGTCTTTGTATTTTGGAGGCAAGTTGTTCCGAATTAGGGAAGTAGATTGTTCAGTCATGAATGCCTCCTTGTTGACACCTAATTTCCTTTTTACCGTGCATAAGTCCTTTAAAAATTTAGCATATGATGGAATTTGCTTAATGGCATCTAACAAGGGAATGTTCAATTTTACTTGTTTGAACAGCTCATAAATCTCCGAATGGTTATTCACTTTCTTCGATGCTCTCAGTCTATGAGGGTATGGAGCTGGAGGGATATGGGTAGACTTGTCGTCCTTTGGTTGATCATCAATATCATTCACAAGTGACATGAGATCTGGCTCCGCCAACTCATCCCTCTCTCGAACAATTCACTCTGGAGACTCTTGAGTTGGTTCCTTTTTTAGTTTGAATGGTTTTGTCAACTACCTTTCCACTTCTGAGAGCAGTGACAAATTTACAAAGGTTCAAAAGTACTCCCAATTGGTCCCGAACTTCCTACACTATTTTCACCTCGTGGATTTGGAATGGGTTTAGATGCAAGTTTCCCTTTTTCTTGTTGAAGGCTACCTATAGACGAGGTTAACTTACATTCGAGATCTCACATCATTCGTATACTGGAGTCTCCCAGGTTTGTGGATTGTTGTCGAAAATGAACCCAGGTGACTATATTATGTCCTCTAGGACTCTCTTATGTGAGGTCGATATGGTCAGGCGATGGAGTTCCTTTGATTCGTGGCCGAAACCTTGATTAGGTTCACAGAAACCCTTGGGGGCCTTGATTTTGAAATGGTGAATGGAATTTGTAGCCATGGTTTTGGTAATGAGGACCTTGGTTGCTTGGCAAAGTTATTCGCCCTCCTTCTCCAACCAAAATTAGGTGCTTTACCCCATCCAAGGCGATTATATAAGCCTCTCTGCAGCACGGTAATCAAAGGCTTCCTTTGAGAATTAAGGGCATTGGCTTGCCTCTATTTGAATTGCACCTTTACTTGAGGAAGGTTTGGGCACTTGATGGCTGAATGCGCAGATCATAGCATATGATGCACGGCTCCTCCATTCTCGGGTCCAATGGGTACCGAAGGTATTTCGAGGCACACTAGTTACTCCTCATGTACCTTTTCATCTCTACGGCCTCCAATTTTTGTTAAATTGGCAATTTTCGCTTGGTAACTCATCATTCTCTCTTTAAGTGATGGATTCCGCCACTCACGATGTGCTATGCACTTTAGCAAAGGTTCATGGAGGTTAGTCCTGCCCGAGCATTCGCTATAGTGTCAAAAAGTCAATTGCTTCCTAGCACTCTTTTCATAGAATTCGCCTGCACACATCATCTAGATGTACTGTTTATTATTCAAGGATAATCCTTGATGAAAGTACGCACATATTTGTCCTACATCCAATCCATGGTGAGGGATAGCATGGAGGAGATCCTTATATATTTCCCATACAAGAAGAAACGGTTCACCCAGCTTTTTAGAAAAGTTCCTCGATCGCTGCATGAGAGACATTAGTACTGATTTAGAGGGAAAAAATTTGTTGAGGAACTCATTTCGCATATTTTCCCATGTAAAGATAGAGTTAGGTGCTAGGGAATGAAACCAAATTTTGGCCTTCTCCTTTAAAGCAAAAGGAAATAAAACCAAATAGATTATGTGGAGAGGTGAGCTGAAAGAGAGAAACGCATCGTAAACATCTTCAAAATCTCTCATATGAATGAATAAGGGTTCTCAGATTCGAACCCCGTGATATATTCGGTAAAAGACGGATCATTCGATTTCATTAGAAATTGATTGGCCTCTTCAGAAGGCTTAATGCAAGAATTGGCTAGGTCCTTTCGGGAGGTTGTAGGATTTCTCTAAGGGTTCTTTCTATGTTAAAGTAAAGGAGCAGGGTGGACCCTATATTGATTTTGCTGAAGGTTACCATTTCCACCACCTAGTACTGGGGTTACCGGGAGTGTAACATCACCTCCACGTTGTGGAGGTCCATGGAATCCTTGCGGGTTAACAGGAATCCCTTGAGTATGTTCATTAAATACATGTTGCTGATTCCCAGGATTGTCCATTTGAGGTAAAATGTTATCTTGAGACACTCTGCTTACATGGATTTCCCTCAAGTTTCTAAGGGATATAATTCTGACTAGTCGGTGTTGCTCGTTGCGAGCCCAAACTGACATGCACTATGCTTACTTCGTCCAAGAAACACCCACTTAGATTTCTCACTAAAAACAAAATAAAAATAAAAAGAAAAAATGGAGAACGCACTGACGCAGGTAAATGCACTGCAATTACTCTAGCTCTCTTCAGATCAATCTCGTTGGGCCGCCACCACTAAGCAACGGTGGCGCCAAAATGCTTCGTCCTGATTAGTATGCCTAATTCTATTCCCAAGCGTAGGAATCACAGTTGTCCAGCATTGTAATACTGTGGTATTCCACAGGTCATTTCCACAGGGAGTGGTCTAATTTTATTGACCAGCAGAGCTATTCTCCACAAAAAGTGTAAATTAAGGAAATTGTGGTTGTGTCATTGCTTGATCAAGTGATTATCGGATTTGAATGTTTGTAGAAAAATAGAAGACTTAATGTCAGTATTCTTGTGGGATTCCACTCACTTATGACCAAATAAATCCCACCTTTTATTTTGCATAACTCATCTAGGAACCATTGATAAATGGTCTTTGATGGAAGATTTATCTTTAAAACGTACTTTTGAAAAAGAAGGATGATTAAATAATGTTTAGCACTTGTTCCTAATTAACACCTAACCTTTAGTTTGCATTTGTAATCAAGCACAACGTGTACCAAGGTGATCTCGTTCACACGTTGTCAAGAATATGCCAAACTAAGGTTTTTCATAAATCATTTGCACAAGTGAATAACATCACCCAATCCATTGAAGTTCAAAAGAAGAATTAAGGGATTAGTACTTTGATCAGGGTGAGTTTCCACCTTAGAATCCCAAAGATTATGGGTTTAGAACCATGGAACTATAAGAACAAGATAATTGAAGTGATGTTAATCATAAAACAATACTTGAGAAAATCACCGTTACAAAATCTAGGAATGTGAAATGAAATACTATAATGGAAAACAAACCAACTGCTCCTCGTCAAAGATTACGAGTGCTTGAATGGTAAAAACACCAAATGAAAGAGCTTCTCATCCGATCTCTAGGATTCAACTCAAAACAATGGAGAGAAAACTCCTCTTCTATGAAAACCTAACCCTAGAAGTCAAAAACTACTCCCCCCCTCTATCTTCTGCCTTTTATACTCCTTTCCAATACCATCTCGTGCTCAAGGATGATTGACAAGTATGCCCCTGCATTAGGATCACAATTCTGCTCCATTCTTGCATTTCTCATACATGTGTACCGGTACACTTTAATGGTGTACCGTACACTTTCGCCATCAAGCCGATTTCCTAGTCAGTACCGGGTATTAATTTATTGGGTGTACTGCACACTTTGCCCACCCGCCACTTTTAGCGTGGTGTAAGGTACCCAAGACACAATTGATGCACGAGACTTGATCCTTCCGGTGCTTTTCTAACCAAGAGTTCCCGAGACTTCATCAATTGTCTCGCCCACATCCTCAGTGCTTCATAAGTATTGACTTCCCGACATAAATCGTATTAATTTATGTTTTAGACCAAAGACCCGCACAAGTCTAAAAACACACAAGAAATTAAAAGTACTCATCCTTATACCGAACGGTAAATTCAGATTGGATGCTAAATTCTACTATACTATTGCTCAAAATGTGTATCTTATCACTTTAATACAAATACATATTAAAATCTACACCACACATATTATCCAAAAACATCAAAGCCAATAACCCGACTCTTCAAAATCGTCACTTGAGTGCCGCCTTCTCTCGAACACCAGATTCGAAAAATGTTCCCTCAACGTGGTGACTTATCGCTCTAGAAGTGGAATCACCCTAAATGGGTTACTCCACCTATGCATATGCAATGCTCCACTTAAACACACACTCAAGTAAATACGATCCTACTTCTTGAATGTCTAAATGCCCGTTCCCGTGTCTCGAGTCCTCATCGACTTCACACTCCTGCCTAAGCCATGTATGAGAAAATATCATTTTCAAAACAAAACTCGTTGTTCTCAAAATAAACCACCGAAGTGCCTGCAAAAATATGGACTAATCGGCGCTTAATTGCTGCGAGTCAAACGCTTCATGGTCCCTCGACCAAATGATCCGGTCAGCCCATCTCTCAACCCAATTCTTCAAAATTCATCCCAGCCTTTCGCAACCATGCTCGTTTTTCGTAAAATTCAGTGTCATGCACTCACACCTAAATTTGTGTTACCTAGTGCATATGAAATGCATTATGCCATTTCAATCATTTTTATACAATATATCAATTATGCATATATTCACAAATTACATTAACACCACATGTAATTGAACATGGATAAACTATCACCCAAACTAGCTCACTTGAGCTATTCAATATCTATCAAACATCACCCAAATTAGCTCATTTGAGCAAATCACAATCTCATCTCCAAAGGCCTATACACACAATTATATTTCATATAATTGTGACATCATGTTAACACATCAAGCTTATGCATTAACCTATTAATTCCACACAACTCAAGCCATTCATTTCAAAAATATTTCAATAAATTATGAAACAAACACCCCAAACAGCCCCTACACAGTCACGACTGTCTAAATGGGCTCCAAAATTCTCCAAAATTCCACCACTCGTCCTGCCTGGGATCGATCAAACGGTCGGCTCAAGGCCCTCAAACCAACCAAAATGATTACAAAACACTTAAACAAAGTGTAATTTCAAGTAGATAAAACTCCTACCTCACGTGAGTTTGTCAAACCCAACTCTTTGTTGTCCACTGCAGCTCTATCACAGATCAACTTTGCTCTCAAGACCGATAGCAAAACCTACTTGCCTGATTTTCAGATCTGAGAAAGAAACGAAAGGAAGAAAAATTAAAATAAATCTTTCCCCTAACGCCTCTCTCCCTCTGTCCGACGCTCTCTCCCCTTTTTATTGTTTTTTTTTCTTTTGATTATTATTATAATATTATATTATTATTATTATTATTATTATCATTTTGAATACATAACTTATATTGTCTCATTCGGGTCCGTTTCTGTCTCGAAAAACTTTATTTCTTTTCAGTTCAATTCTTTTAAATGAACTTTAACTCACGCCATTTTCTGACTTCCGAGATTTTCGTAAAAATCTCGTCCCTGAAGTCACTGACGATTTATCACCCGTAGTCACCAGAAAAAATATTCGACCGCTCCTTTAATTCAATGAAACTTTTCCGGTCACTAGGATTTCGCAAGACCGAATTTAACTAAGACAGTCCGCTTCACATCCGAGATTTAGAGAATTTTCGGTTTTCAACCTAAATTACTCATAGCCCTTTTAAGAAAAATGAATTTTCTCTCGTTTTACATTCTCCCTTACCGTAATTTCGTCCCCGAATTCACGCACATACGCATCACCACATGCATATGCTACCTCTACAACTCCAAGACCGTGGCTCCGCATGATAACCCGCCTCAAAGTCACAATCATCGACAACCCGATGAGTTCTTTAACTCATCCATGTCAAGAATAACATCAAAACCCGATATGTCTACTGCATTCCACCAACTCTCACCCTAGATCCTAGAGGGACTTTTCCCATACAATGGATTTTCCCATAGGCCTTAACCTCTAAGCCCAAACTCGAAGAAGGCTGATCCTCCTTTCTCCTCCCACTGGCACTCGCATCTCGAATGCCTTGTGCGTCATCCATCTCTCTCTTTATGGCCAGAGCTGTCCCTACCATAGAGTCCATGTCTTGTAGGCGGAGGCTCATAATCTTGCCCCGAATGGATAACTTCAGTCCATTCTCAAATCTCATGACCTCGGGTCATATCTCGCGGGCCACAGTCATCACCAAAACGTGTCAACTCGAATCCGCCATACTCCATCACCGTCATCGCTCCCGCCTCGCTCTAGGAACTTGGGCCTCGCATGTCTAGCGCGGGCCGAAAATACTTTCTCATAGAGCCCATGGAACTCGCCTAAATCATTGCCTCCTAAATCCTTAGAGGTCTTAACCTACCCCCACCACACTGACTCACACTCTAGCCGGAACGCTAGCCTACCGATCTGGGCCGTATCGGCTGCAACATCCATAGCCTCCAATACATTCTCAATCTGCCGAAACCAATGGTCTACCACCATCGGATCCCCTCCCCCTGTAAACGTCAGAGGATGATGTGACTTAAATCTGGAGGCTACTGACCTCCGCACTACCACCGCACTAGCCTATGCAATACAGCGAATGCACCCCAATAGCTTCAAAGCAGCTGGGCCCGTCACCGGGTCAAATACCGGTGGTGTTTCTACAAAGGCACCCCGGTGGATGACCCTACGCCCCGGCCTCACTCATCTACACATGTCAAATGGCAACAAACTTTATTTATTCTCATTTCGGGCCTAACTAGTAAATGCACATGCCAATTACTAATAGACTTAACAACCATGAACTCGACCCGCTCATCGCCTGCGGTGCTATTGCCACCCAATTCTTTATTTATTTCAATAAAATTCAATACTTTTAGGTTCATTTCATTTTCCGAACCTCTAAGGTTATAGTTCCTAACCTTAGCATTCCACTTCTTCCTATATACATTATGTCATGCATATAATTTTCCCGCGCAATAACCACGCAATCACATTTCCCATATACATCATACCGCATAAGTTTTCCACGCAATGTGTAACACACAATCACACAATCACAAACATGGAACACATATCCGAACACAACACGAAACACACCATGCATGCAGTAGTCTAAACCCGTCCCATGAACTCTGTTGACAAAATCAAAACACATGTACAAATTTATGACACTATCACCAAAGGACTATTAATTAATCCTCAGCAACCTTGCCATAAACTTGTGGAAATTATAATATGTAGAACAGAAATCTCTTAAAATAAGTCATTTTCAAAGCTTTGTTTTGATTTGCTATTCGCAAGTGCAATAAAATCAACAAGTAAATGGATTTGTCCGTACATCGATCCCACGTAGATCTCAAGAATTTTAAATCAACTACCCCGACTACTCAAGCTCCATACTATTCGACGATAAATGATATGGAGTCCAAAGATTCAGATCGGAAAATTGAAGAACAAAAGGAAATAACGGAAATAACCAACAACTGGGAGATAAAGAATAAAGAATAATGAATTTAATAAAGAAATGAATACCAATAGTTATCCTCAAAGACACATCAATAAAAATACTTATAGCGAACTATCAATTCCCGTAGTTAAATCCGATAGAATTTCGATTAACTCAAGTTTCAAAACTGGCCCAAGGAAATTGTAGCAATGATCTCTCCACACTCCACACATTTCATTATCTAATTTATGACCCATTCTCTGAATACTGTGTGGAATTAGATAACTACATTTAAAAGGACTTTCCTTAACTGGGCTTTTCTTTACAATACTTCATACTCCATTTATGGACTGAACCTTAACTCCCAAGTTATTGGTCAAGCAAGGATATACAACTTCAGATGTTCTCCCCGAAATTAGGGATAGATCAACCTTTCCTGATTAGGATCTCAAATTAACACTCGGATTGGACTCACTATCCGACCGAGGTGAACTCTTTGCTTGTTTGCGGGATAACCTTATTCAACTCATTCTGACTTCAAGTGAGAAGAGTACTTATCCAAGTGAATCCTTGCAAAGCGCAGTGGATCCCTAATAGTGTGTTAGTATACTCAAAGAACTAGACGTTACCCCCGTGATTGTCTTCCCGTGGTCACGCAGAGGACTTCCTTGAAATTAGGGTAATGACGCAATTCTTAACCCGTATAAGAAACCGGTATTCGCATCCAAAATCAATAAAACCAAAATCAAGTAAATTGCAGAACTAAATTAACAACCTAAGAACTTGATCATGTGAAAGATAAATTCGACGATAACGCTCAATTAATGGGCTCGATTCCTTAATTACTAAATTACATGATACAAGATTCCTCCGATCATAAGAAAACTCCAGTTGAAACTGGAACAATCGACCTTAAATTTGTCCAACTTCAAACATTCCGTAGTAATTTGAAAAGAAATAGAAATCGCATTCGCCGTTTAAACGATAACATCCAGACCGTAAAATACAACTAAAATGAAAAATAATAAAACATAATCGCCTTCTGTAAAACGATGGAAACAACAAAAAAAAAAAAATTAAAAGAAAAGAAAGAAAATGAGCAAAGAATCCGCACTCGTCCGGGTCGCTGTTACTTATCGAGCTGGATACCGTGTATTTATAGGTTCAAATCAGCCCTAATCCTAATGTAGCTCGCCGTGGATCGTAGAGTATCCAGCCTGTTGGTCGCTCATGTCGCGACTTCAGCTTCCTTTGTCGTATTATCATCGAGGCTCAGACTCGATCCCACGTCGCTTAATTTCCGCCAGACACCATATAGCTCGATTTAGCTATTCTTGATGTCGCGATATCATCATCTTGTCGCGACATCTTCAATGCCTAGCAAGTTTCAATTGTTCTTCCACGTCGCGACGCCGATATCTACGCGAATTCGCCTTAAGGCCTTTGCGCTTCCTCTCAATCGATATTCTGGATGTCGCGACTTCGATCTCATGTCGCGACATCATCTTATGGAACTCAGAGAGGCTTCAATCGTCGCTATGTTGTCGCGACATCAATGCGTCTTGTCGCGACATCCCCCTTATGGTCAGATCTTGATCTCTGTCGCTCCGATGTCGCGACTTCGATCTCATGTCGCGACATTAACTTATATGGCTTGCGCCTCACTGATGGTTTTTGATGTCGTGACTTCAAATTTCCGCCGTGATGTGCTAGCTTCATTTCCTTCTACTTTCATCTCGTTGGTTCTTGATGAATTCGCTCTCTTGTCGTGACATCAACTTAGATCCTTTGAGACTCCTCTCATTATTTTCCGGTGTCGCGACTTCAGTCTTCTGTCGCGACATCAGCTTGAGTCATTTGCGCTTTCTAACTTGTTCAAATATGATTTCAGCCGTTGTCGCACCTTGCATTTCATGAAGCTTACCTTTCAACTGAAAGGTGTCCGTGTCGCGACATCAATTTAGTTCTCTCGCTTTCAACTCGGTTGTTTGGATGTCGCGACATCGTGATTGATGTCGACCTCGCTTTATGACTCGCAGCCTTGATCTATTCGTTCTCATGTCACGACATCACATTCACGCGACATCACATCATGCCTTCACAAGTCTCCACGGTCTGTTTTTGATGTCACGACTTCGATCTCACGTCGCGACATCAGCTCATTTCTTTTCAGTCTTTCTCATGTGCAGTTTCATGTCGCGACTTCTATAGCTTGTTATCCCTGTCGCGACCTCAACTGGGCTGTGTAACCCTAAAAACTGCATCAATGACTTAGTCATTTCTTCCTTTCGCTCTCGCCAATCGGGTCGCACCTTTATCCACTTGGTCAGATTTTCTGGGTCGCTTTTCTTCTTCTGCTTCCTCCCTAATGACAAATTGGTGAGTTTCTTCATAATTTCAGATATTAAATATTTCATTTTAATCGAAAATAAACAAAACGGACTAAAAAGAGATGACTTTAAGCTCATCAAACTCCTAGCATCCCGTATTTAAACTCCGATACCAAGCTATGATGCTGGTATCAATTTCACCGCAATAGCAATGGCCTAAGCCCATATCCCTCAAGCCCTAGGTAGTCGTATACCTATGCTCTAATACCAAGCTGTGACGCCCTAAAACCGGTCCGTTTGACTACCCGCCAACCCGCTTAAAAATCTATACGTCAGATCAATGGTGACACATACCTGAGTAAAATGGCCACTCGGCCCCCTCGCATCAATACTCATCAAATATGTACCCAACTATATTCAATAGTCCAAGAGTTATTTTATTACTCTTAATACAAATATTAAAAATCTAGCAATTTAATACATATTATCCAAAAACATCAAAGCCACAACCTCGCTTTCTTCAAAATCGGTCCTAAGAAAAGCCGTTTCGAACACCCCGTACTTGAAAAAAATGTTCCTCTATGCAGGTGAGCTATCGCCCGCAGCTGGAATCACCCTAAATGGGTTACTCTCCACCTAAGTGCATATGCAATGCCCACTTAAACACACACTCAAGTAAATACGTGATCCTACTAATGTCTAAATGCCCGCTCCCTGTCTCGAGTCCTCACTAACTCCCTCACATTCTGCTAAGCCATGTATGAGAAAATATCATTTTCAAGACAAAACTGTTGCTCTTGAAAATAAAACCACTAAGTGTCGGTAAAAATACTGACTACCCTCCTAGGCGAATTGGTCAGTGAGCTCAACAAATATGGTCCCTCATCCAAATGATTTGTCGCCCATCTCCCAACCCAATTCTCCGGAAAATCATCCTGTGAAATTCCTTTCGCAACCATGTTCGTTTTTCAGAACATTCATGTCATGCACTCACACCTAAATTCTAGGTTACCCAGTGCATATGAAATGCATTATGCCATTTCAATCATTTTTATACAATATATCAATTATGCATATATTCACAAATTACATTCACACCACATGTAATTTAACATGGATCAACCATCACCCAAACTAGCTCACTTGAGCTATTCAATATCTATCAAACATCACCCAAATTAGCTCATTTGAGCAATTCACAATCTCATCTCCAATGGCCTACAAACACAATTATATTCCATATAATTGAGCAAATCATAATCTCATCTCCAAAGGCCTATACACACAATTATATTTCATATAATTGTGACATCATGTTAACACATCAAGCTTATGCATTAACCTATTAATTCCATGACAACTCAAGCTATCTATTTCAAAATATTTCAATAAATTATGAAACAAACACTTAAATTTCCTTACACAATCACTGCATCATTCAAATGGGCTCCAAAAATTTCCAAAATTCCACACCCGTCCTAAGTTTTGGGATTCGATCAAACGGCCGTTCAAGGCCTCAAACCAACCAACACATTACAAAACACTTAAACAAAGTGTAACTTCAAGTAGGATAAAACCCCTACCTAACGGAGTTTGTCAAAACTCTAACTTTTTGGTGTCCACGCATAGCCTCATCACAGATCAACTCCTTGCTCTTCAAATGGCTTTTGTAAACCTACGGTCCGCCTTCATAGATCCGAGAAAGAAACGAGCCAAGAAAAAATTAAAATAAATCTCCCGACGCCCCTCTCCCTCCTGTCCGACGCTCCCCTTTTATTGTTTTTTTTCTTTTATTATTATTATAATATATTATTATTATTATTATTATTATTATTATTATTATTATTATTATTATTATTATTATTATCATTTTGAATACATAACTTATAATATCTCATTCAGTTCTGCTTCATCTCGTAAAAATTTTATTTCTTTTCAGTTCAATTTTTTTAAATGAACTTTAACTCACGCCATTTTCTGATTTCCGAGATTTTCGTAAAAATCTCGTCCCTGAAGTCACTGACGATTTATCACCCATAAATTCGTAAAATATTCCGACTATCCTCGTAATCAACTAAACTTTCTCGGGGTCACTAGATTTCGTGAAGAAGAATTTAATCACGCAGTCTGCTTTCAATATCCGAGATTTAGAGAATTTATGGTTTTCAACCGAAATTACCGTTTTACCTTTTTTCAAAAAAAATGAATTTTTCTCGGGTTTTACAGAGCTATCGCCCAGTAGTGAAATCACTCTAAATGGGTTACTCCCCACCTAAGTGCATATGCAATGCTCCAAAGTAAACACACATTCAAGCAAATTGATCCTACTTGAATGTCTAAATGACCATCCCACGTCCCGAGTCCTCACTCAATTTCACACTCGCTCTAAGCCATGTATGAGGAAACATCTTTTCAAAACAATTCTTGTTGTTTTCGAACTATACTACCAAGTATCGGCCAAAATATGGGACTACCTCGAGGCGAATGTGTTGGAGAACCTTCCAAACGCCTCATCATTCCTATCCGAAATGATCTGCTGGGACTCGCCTCCCAACCCACTCCTCCCAAATTCATTATGTGAAATTCCTTTAAAAAACGCTTTCGTTTTCTTTCAATTTTTCATGTCATGCACTCTCACCTAATTTCTAGGTTACCCCCAAAGGCATATGAGACATTATGCCATTTCACACAATATATACAACATGCAAATATACCATCATGCATATATTTAATTTACATAATTACAATTCACATGTAATTCAACAATATCAACCATTACTCCAAATTAGCTCACTGGAGCTAAACACAATCTCATTCCATTGGCTCATACACACAATTATATTCCATATAATTGAGCAAATCACAATTTCATCTCCACGTTTATACACAATTATATTCCATATAATTGTGACATCATATTAATACAAGAAGTTCATGCATTAATCATCCATTTCCACACAAATCAAGCCATTCATATTTCAATACAAATTTATGTACCAATATACCTTAATATGCATATATTCTCAATTTACAATTACACCACATGTAATTCAACATTATCAACCATAAACCAAATTAGCTCACTTGAGCAAACACACCCCAATCTCCACGGTTTACACCCACAATTATATTCCATATAATTGTGACATCATTTTAACACCTCAAGCATTAACCTATTAATTTCTTTGATCAACCAACTCAAGCCACTCCCATCAAACAATTCTAATGCCTGAACACATGGACATTTATGATCCATTTCATAAGCAAACCGGGGACTATTTTTACAAACCCAGTCAGAGGCTGGTCGGTCCACTGGCACCCACTCTCCTACATCGGTTCCTTGGTGGAACCGACTCCATACCCATTTCCGGGGTCTCCTACCACCAAAAACATAATTTAATGCATAAACTCCAACATAAACGGCCCAACCGGGCTTCTCGACGCTCACTGACCGCCCAAAATGTCTAAAAAAATTTCCACACTTCGGTTCCAAGATTTGGGACCGATCAAACGGCCACTCATGGCCTTAACCCAACACAAGCATCAACAAAGCACTTAAACAAGGGTTAAAACAAGGATAAAACCCCACCTCACGGATTTGGGTCGAAACTCCCAAACCTGAGCTCACGCGTAGGCCTCTTCGCGTAGAACAACTTTTCTTCTTCTCCCGACGAATTCCGACGGTCGGATCGCCCGCAAATCTAGAGAGAAATGGCTCTCTATCTCTTTAGAAAATCAAAAACTCCATTTCCAAGACCTAATCGCATCCCCTCTCTACGTCTCTTTTGGTCTCTTACAGAGACAACACTATTTGTTGTTTTGTCCTTATTATCATTAAACATTTCAATAATGTCAATTATGTCCCTAAGTTTGGATTTTTGACATTTGGCACTATCTCGACCGTCCATTTCGATCATCTCTCTACTCGTGCAACATGTGTCACATGAGTACATGATATAGGTGACTTTTGTCACTTCAGATTTCGTTTTACGGCACCCGAAACTCGATGCCTCGAAAAACATGCAAATTCCGACTGTCTCGGAATTCGACGAAATTTGATGTGGTAGCTAGATTTCGCGAGACGATTCCAACGGTGAAATCCATTTCTTCATCCGAGATCTAGAGAATGAATTTTGGATTTTTGATCGAAATTACGATTTTGCCCTTTTTCTAGAAATTGGAATTTTCTCGGGTCTTACAATTGATGTTTGGGCCCAAGTGTCCATTTTTACTCATTTTAATTGTATATGGACCCAAGTAGGTTTATTAATTGTTGCGACAGTTTGTACTCGGGTAGCTCCGTACAGTTGTGATTCGCCCGATTCGTGGAGTATGTCGGGGGTTACCCGACATCCACGAATATTCGGGATGTCAACGGACCCCCGGGAAATGGGGCGTCACAATAATAATTTCAAAACTGCACATTTTAAAAAAAATAATTTAAAAACTGCAAATTATATTTATTATTTCATATAGATTATAAGTATTGTTTTTTTAATGTAATTAAAAGTATTGTTGTCTCTATGTCAATTTTTTAATGGCATATCTTTTAATAATTATATATATATATATATATATATATATATATGTATTATAAAAATATTTTATTTTATTTTGGATAAATTAAATATATAAATAATTATAGTTTTTTGTAAAACCCGAGAAAATTCAAATTCTTCGAAAAGGGTAAAATGATAATTTTGGTCGAAATTAAATTTTCTAGATTCCTTGATGATAAAACGACTTCACCGTTGGAATTGCCTGCAAAATCTAAATTACCACATCACTCATCACCTCCGGCATACGGACGATGCTTTTCGAAAGACCGCCACGCGCTTATACGACGCACGCGAAGATGTGATGTGACAAAAGTCACCTACTACATGTATCCATATGACACATGTTGCATGATTAGTGAGATGATAGAAATGAATGGCTTAGATTAAGCCACGTGTCAAATAGTTAAATAAAAGGGACACAATGGGAATAATTGAAATGTTTAAGTGTATAAGACAAAAAAAGGAATAGTTTTCTTCTCCAAATGGAAAGCAAAATCGTGCTGTGAAACCCCAGAAAATCCAAGATTTTGGATAAAGGGTAAAATAGTAATTTCAACTGAAAATTTGGAATTTTTCTAGATCTCGGATGACGAAATTGCATTTCGCTGAAACCATCTTAAAAATTTAGCTACTACCGCCGATTTCACGATTCCGAGGTGGCCTGATTTCACGCTATGCCATGCGGTCGGTTTAGCCATGGCAAGGTCAGGGATGCCACATGGCACCATAAGAGAGTGACACTTGGCATTAAAGAATGTCACACTACCACGCGGGCCAGAACCCATACTACATTGAGCCACGCAAATGATGATGTCATAAAGAGGATTTAAGAAATAAGGAAATAAGGATTAAAATGATACCACACCTTTGCCATGGGGTGGAGGTAAATTTCCTTCTTGACCGAATGAGTGGTTGCTCCAAAAAGGAGAGAAATGCACTAAATAGCTGAGAAATGAGGGAGAAATGAGATGAGAAAAGAGAAAAAAAAAAAAAAAAAAGGAAAGAAAGGAAAGGAAAAGAGGAACAAAAAGGGAAAC
Source organism: Tetrastigma voinierianum (assembly GCA_016808115.1). Lineage (NCBI taxonomy): Eukaryota > Viridiplantae > Streptophyta > Magnoliopsida > Vitales > Vitaceae > Tetrastigma > Tetrastigma voinierianum. Next base: position 108,971 of record JAEQBH010008025.1, on the reverse strand, counting down.
AGTTCGTAGAGAGAAAAGGGAGGAAAAGGAGAAAGAAGGAAAGGGAAAAGGAAGATTTTCCCGCTTTCGGGCGGTCGAGCCCGCAATGAGGGATTGTGCTGCGCACGCAAGGGGACTCCACGGTGGGACACCAAAAAGCTGGAGCTCGACAACCCAAGAGGCAGGATACTCTCTCCTACTGCTTACTTTTTAGCCTAAAGGCTTTATAATGGTAGGGGTTGCTTATGGGGAGGCACATGTAAATGGTTCAAGCTTTGGAATTGAAGGGTATGGATTTAAGATCGCTCTGACATGGGCCACCGACCTGGGAGTTAGGGGTTTGAACTAGAAACCAAAGTTTCTAGGTACGCGGTTTGTTGGATGATGACAAGACTGAATCAAAATGGTTCATGTTTGGGGGAAGCAATGTGGAGGTACCCTCGTTGAATGGTCCAAATTTTGAGACTCCAGGCATGTGCTGATACTGAGTGAATAACATGCAGTGTGTGGAAATGTGATATTGATGCATGCTATTTGATGTATTAATATGGTTTGCATGGAGGTAGATTATATGTAAAAATTATAATTGTCCATGATGTGTAAATGTTTCATGTAGTGCTCATTCATGCATGTAACATGAGGAAAATGCATTGGCATCATGCATTACTTATGCACGGTCGCATTGGCAATGTCGGGTGTGGTGCAAGGTTTATTCACCCCAAGATTGATGAATGGGTCGTGGAACTCAGGAAAATGGGACAAATTCCAAGGTAGATTCACGAGTGTGTAAATGATCAAAAATGATAATTACATGTTTTGGGCGGAGCAAGTTGGGGTAGATCCCCCCCAGGGTAAAAGTCCCAAATGTTATTCACAGTTAGACATGAATCCCGACGATGTAAGTTCGTGAAAATGTTGAAAAGGCGTGCGGCATCCTGCGGTGGAAACCCGGAAATCTGTGGCCCACAAAAGAAAGGAAAAAAGAATTTGATAAATAAAATTGGAGGGTCTCCAATGGTTTAGTCATGGTGTGATTACTATTCACACTTGGCATTCCGTGTGAGGGAGTCTGCTGGGACTCTGAGTCGTGGAGTATGAGGGTTGCATCTCATGCATGATATAGACATTTCATATAATAGTAAACAATTGTATGGAATGTGATTGATCGTTTATATATGCCATTGCATATGCATTTTAGGTTGGGAGTAACCCTTGTAGGAAAAACTTTCACTGGCTTTCTCACTCACCAAGTGGGACCCCCTTCAGTACAGAGATCATCCAGGAGACGACACTCAGTAGAGGTAGCTTTTGAGAAGAAAGCCGAAATGTGGCTTTGAGTAAATATTTGTAAATATGTATAAATCTTTTTGTAGAACAAGCATGGAAACTATGAGAATATAGTTGATTATTATTTTTATGAGTATGGATGCGTGGGCCCCATGTGGCTATTTTACTCATGTGTGTGTCTCGTAACACGAGACGTATAGATTTTCACAGTTGATCGTAGTCAACTGACACCTATTTTGGGGCGCTGCTGCCAAGTAAAGTGAGTGGGAGCTTGAGATTTAGAGAAAGTGTGACTTCTCTCTAGATTTCTGCGTCGTTCGGACCATCGGCTCTCAACGGAGCAAGAAGCAAAGTTGTTCTAATGTGCGCGACTACACGTGGCACCGATTTTGTGGAGTTCGACTAACCCAAGAGGTAGGATATTTTCCTACTTAGTTTATTCTTTGGCTAAGAGCCATTTTATGGATGGGGATTTATCGAGGCCTGGAAGGCCGTGTTATCGGTCTCAAAATCTTTGAACCGAGTGAAGAAATCCCTACTTGTGTGGCCATGAATAGTGCTGACCCGAGGGTTTCACTGTTCACGTGATTTTTGGTGTGATTTTTGTGTTGTTGGGTAATTCAAATTGAATTGCTTGATTTGTTATTAGCCTATGTGAGCTAATTTTTGGTGTTATTGATTGTGAATTTGAATAACATGAATTTTGTGAATTAATTTTGTTAATATATACATGAGAAATATATTAGCATAAATTGTTTGAAATTAGCATAATGCCTTCTATATGCACTAGGGCACCCTAGATGGTAGGTGTGAGTGCATGACATGAAGGAGAATAAAAGAAAAATGAAATCGATTGTGAAAGGAATTTCAAGGAAGATTTTTCGAAGAATTGTCTTGGAGAGTTGTCCAACAGTTCATCTTGGAGGCGGACCCATGACTGTTTCGGAGAATTACCCAGCAATTCACCTCGGAGGGTTGTCCAATGTATTTATTGAAATTCGGTAGTAAGTTTTCGAGAACAAAAAGATTTTGTTTTGAAAACTGTATTTTGCTCGCATTTGGCTTAGGCATGTGTGAGGGAGTCACCTATGACTGGCATACTTCGACGTACGTAGATATCTGGGCAGACTGCATTTGCTTGAGTGTGATTGGTTGCCATGACATGTACACTTAGGTGGGGAGACCACGTGTAAAAATTATCACTACCACGCTTTGCTCACCCTGTCGAGGGATCACTATTTCAGGTACAAGAAGTGTACAAGAGGACGACGATCACTAGAGGCCGGGGTTTTAGAAGAAAGCCGAGTTGTGACTTTGGTATTTATGTTGTATAACATGTATTAGAACTTTAAATTTTAATATATGTTTGAATTAAGAGTGATTTATTAACTCTTGAACCATGTAATATAGTTGATATATATTTTGTGAGTACTGATGCATGGGCCCAAGTGGCCATTTTACTCACATGTGGACCCAAAGGTGGTCAAGTGAAATCGTTTGGGGATAGGCTGTATTTTGCAGAGTTCCCGCACAAAGGAGACTCTGCCCTCGATTTTCGTGAGTGGTGTCGGGTTACCCGACATCCACGAGTATTCCGCGGTCGGGACGGCTGTCAACCCGACCCCTAGAAATGGGCGACTACATTGTTTAAACTATAAAATAATTATAGTTATTATGAAATTTATAAAAACATGTATTTAATATTTGATATCAAAAAATAATAATATTTATCATATTAGGTATAAATTTTTCATCCTTATATGTGATTCTAATTATATTTCTAAACTAATTCTAATTGATTTTAATTATAAATAGTCTAATTAATATGAAGTAATGAATATAATTTAAAAATTTTAAAGTTATTATAATTATCATTAAAAAAAAAGTTTATTTTTGAACTTTCTTATCATATTATAATACCTGAAGTGATGGTTTTTTTATATAAAAATTTTTAAAAATAAATGCAATCTATTATTTTCCAGTAACAACTAAACATTTTATTACTTGCACTGCATTTGGGCATTTTATTTTCTGGGCAACTCCTCCCATCACCCATGCATGCAGCTAGCCCAATAAATGCAAAGAATGTGATCCGTAAAAGAGGAAAAAGCAACTTAACTTTTCACATGGGGATGGGGGTCGCCTTGTTTGACCAAATCCAACACTACCTGTTCATACTTCTTCACACCCCTATCGCCAACCCGAAGTCCAAAGTCCAAACCATGTGGTGGTGGTGAACTGGTTTGATTGACCCATTATGATACGATCCCACATCGGCTTCACATAAAAGTGTGGAGTGATACTTAAGCTTGATGGGTTCCTCCCACCTAATAGGTTAGTCTTTTGGGTTGGGTTCTTGCATTGAGCTTGGCTACCTATCTTTGATGCTTTCATTGAAAGTCGATACGTAGCGGGAGAAGATTACCTGAAAGAGGGCTGCCCGGTGCCCTAAAGGTGGGTCCGGAGTGAATGCTATCCAGAGTTTGAGCCACCCAGAGTGAATGTCATCCGCGGACGTCCGGTTTTTTAAGGGGTATGAAATGATACAATCTCATATTAGTTCCACATAAGAGTGGAGTGGTATTTTAAGCTTGATGGGTTCTTCCACCTAATAGGCTAGTCTTTTGGGTTGGGTTCTTCCATTGGGCTTGGGTACCTATCAAACTATGACTCATCACATCAGGGTCCCACTATCCATCTTCATATTACGTGTCGCAATCACAGTAGACGAAGATGATGCCTGGCTAGATGTTGTGAAAGTGGGAGAAGGTGTGTCGACAAAAGATTCATGAGGATGTGGCTGTGGCTGCCTATCATATCCACTGTCTGATTTGAAAGAATCTGAATACACCACCAACTCCTTCGTCATGTTTGATCCACGTGATTCGTTTTCCAAAGGCCTGTTGCATTCACGTGCTCTCCCACGCTTATCAAGATTCAGGAGCACCCAAATTTTTTTGACCAATTTCCCCATAGCCATGCCAAATTATGTTTTATTTTTATCCATCTTTTTCCAAATTATAAAAAAAGTAAAAATAATTAGTTTTCATACGCACTCAACACGAATTGTACTGTGTCACTAGTCCTTAGCCGACATGACATCGGGAGGAGGAAGGATCCCTCATCTCCGGGATGTCCTTCATTTTTTAAACTTTAAATGTTTTATCAATTGAGCTAAGTTAGACATGTGGACAACTATTGTAAATTATTAAAAAATGAAAAAGAATATTTTTTTTTTTTTTTGTAAAATAATGACACACGTTTCAAGAAACGATTTTCCTAGGAAAAAATTGCAATTAGAAAATACCTTTACAAAGACCATTACAAGGGAGAAAAATAAAATAATTTTTAGGAAATTTTTATGAAAGTGGGTTAAAGGAAAAATCGTCTCTACAATGTTTCATAATGTTTTACAATGAGAAACCGTCTCTTCAAGAAACGATTTTCCTCTTATAAAATGTAGACAGTGTTTCTTAGGGAAATTTGTCTTTTACCTCCAAGTCTAGATTTTCCTTTTCCTCCAAGTCTAAGTCTCCTAAAGTTGAACCTATTGCAACTTCTTTTTCCTCTAAGTCTAGGTCTTCCAATTAATTATATTTTCACCTGAATACTTATCGACACCTTTTTTCCCCACTCAAAGTCTTCTAATTCTTTTTTCTTTTTAATTTACCCCGTCAAAGTCTTCTAAAGTCTAAAATAAATGTATTTTTATTTTGTAAATCAATCAATATTACTTTTCTTCTTAAACATAGCAGCCCAAAGTCAAGGCCTTTGAGAATCTAATTATATTCCACCTATCCAAATGCCTAATAAGCTATTTTTTTTTTTTAATATAGCTTCTTTTTTTACAACTAAGTACGTTGTTACAATGTAGTAAACAATTTCTATTGGAACCTGAACCTGGGATCCCCCTCTTCCTTGGATGTCCTTCCTTTTTAAACTGAGATAGGCATGTGAACTTTTTAAAAATAGCTTAACGTGTGTAAAGAAATTCTTGTGACTTTTCCAATTGAAGTAATTAGATATTCATTTTATGGTATAAAAATTGTATTTCTTCACAACCGTAATAATAATTAAAAGTGTTTATAGTTTGATTAATTTACATAAAATTCTTATTAATAATAAAATTATGAAATGACGCTAGGCCCCATCTTTTGATTCCAAAACAATCAAAAACAATTTTTAGTGTTTATTTTAATCTTATTAACCTTGACTTAGTGCCAACTCATGGTCTTTCTATACACATTTTTTTTTTAATCTTCAAGTCAAGGTCTTCAATTAAGACCCTTGAGCTTCATAGTGGAGGCATGAACTCAAGTCATTTTCCAATCAATTACAATTATAGAAGATACAATTCATATGTTACTACAAACAAAGAAAAGTGAGGTTATCTTTGTCATCACTTTAAACCATCTTCTATATATTTTAGTTGAATTTGAACATGCAAGAAAACACAAAGAAGCCTGAGGTAAGGGGTTGAATTCCACTAATGCCGATAAACTAATTTTTATGTATTTTTTATATAATCTTTTTGAGTCCCATGTAGATTTTTGTGCTCTTGCCAATCAAAGTAAGGTCAATACATGATATGGTTACAATCATTTTTTTTGTAGTATATATCTATTAGAACTATTAGTAGATTTTTAAAATCTTATTAGAATGATGATAAATGTGTTGTTCAACGATGCACTTCATTTTAAATTTTTTCATTTTTTGTTTTTGTGTTGAAAATAAAATTAATTAGTTCAAGGAAACTAATATTATATATTAAATTCAATTTTTGTAGGTGCTCCTTACTAGAGGATTGGATATTTATATAGAGAGAATTATGGTCTTCACTTTAGTCATTCTCTATTTCATATCAATAGAAATAGCATGTAATGGTCATACCCACATCAACAACAATGTTCAATCTGAACAAAAGGCTCTTATCAACTTCAAAAGTGGTCTCATGGATCCCAACAATCGACTTTCATCATGGAAAGGAAGCAATTATTGCTATCGTACGGGTTGGTTGTGAAAATGGAATAGGATTTGTTGTTTCAATTGATCTTCATAATCCTTATCCTTATCCTCTTGAGAATGTGTATGGGAACTAGAGTTATATGAACTTGAGTGGAGTAATTAGTCCTTCATTGATATAACTCAAGTATTTGAAATATCTAGATTTGAGTTTCAACTCATTCAAACTCATACCACAATTTCAATTTTTTCTTGGTCTACGGGCAGCCTTCCGATATATCTAAACTTATCGAATTGTGGGTTTATTGGAGCAATTCCTTCAAATTTAGGAAATCTTTCTAACCTACAATATCTTGATCTTTCTTCTGAGTATTCTAGTGTTTTATTTATTGAAAATATTGAATGGATGACTAATCTTGTTTCTTTGAAGCATCTTGGTGCAAATTATGTCAACCTCTCGATGGTCGGAAGTTAATTGATTGAGGTGCTAAACAAGCTTCCAATGTTAACAGAGTTGCATCTTGATGGTTGTAGCCTCTTTGGTTCAATTCCATCTCCAAGCTTTGTTAATTTGACTTCACTTGCTGTAATAGCTATTAGCTCCAACGAATTCAATTCCATGTTTCCTGAATAGATTTTAAATGTTAGTTGTCTTGTATCAATTGATATAAGTTTGAATGATTTACACGGTAAGCTTATGTCATCATTAAAAATTGATATTTCTTTGTTTTTTATTATACATTTGATATTTCTTTATTGATATGTTAATGTATTGTTAAATGTAGTTCATGATTGATATAACTATTAGATATACACTCGTATACAATAATAAATAATTATTATATTGGTTATGTGACGCCCCAAAACTCGAGGGTCCCATTGACCACCGTCAACCTGAGGAAACCTGTGTGTCTCATATCATGAGACCCATACATGAGTAAAATGACCCAATAGGGCCCATCATCCATACTCGTCCATACAGTTACCAAAACCATACATTTCTATAGATCTAAGAGTTATTACATCACTCTTAAAACATATATTAAAACTAGTTTGTTCTAATATATACACAAAACATGAATCAAGGCCACAGTCCGACCCGCTTCATAATCCCGGCCTCTAAGGAGCGCCGTCTGCCTGTACCTAAAAGGGGGTCCCACGACGAGGTGAGCTAACGCCCAGTAGAGATAAATCCTACAAGGGCTACTCCCCACCTAGGTGCACATGCAAATGATCATTTCATAGTCAAACCAACCACCAACTGCTGCATACACATGTTATGCTATCATGGAAAAACCACATGTGCATGTATGAGACGACACCTACATGCCCCATGTACCGGTCAACCTCCGACCCACCACCCAATGCAAGTGTCAATGGGGAAATCAATACCGAGTCCTGCCTTGACTTAATCTCACAACCCGTGAGTCTATGTGATATTTATTTAATCGTTTTGTGTCTTTTTGGGCAACAGAACTTTCCGGGGTCTCACCGCGGGTCTCTTGCACCCTTCGACATTTTTCGGGCTTTCACCGATGGATGCACTGTCTAACCAAGTTTTCAGGCTTTTCACCTAAGGGGGGATCCCTACTTGCTACGCCCGACACTATTTGTCTTCCATTTTCATTTAACACTGTGGAACTCAATTGGACTTCATCCCATTCCCAAGCCCACACACCAAAGACCAAGCGCAAAGGCCAAATCAATACCATGTACACAATTCCATGTAATGCTGTTACCACACCAATGCAATGCAATTTGTGCCACCGCACTCAAACCCATGACCAATGTGTATGAAGACTTACATGGACATTCTACACCATGCACCATGTGTGTTATGAACACTCATGTCTAATGCACACAACATTTCATATATTTAGTTTAACATCAACATACATGCAATCATGTTAATATTCCATACATTCAAATCAGTACATCACATAAGCATGCACTACATCTTTTATATCATTCAGTTCATTCATGTCAACACATCATTCAAGCATGTATTAACATAATTCCAACCATTACTTAGGTAAGTAATGCCATAATTCATATTCCAAGTTGAGACATAGTATGTCAGTCATACAACCCAATGCATATAATTATTTCCATCTTTATCACACATATATCACATATTCAGCATGTTATTCAATTTATGGCAATAACACACATTAGCCATTCCCGGCCATAAATCCGGCCATGCTTGGCCTTAGCCAATCCGCACTTAGTCCGTGAAAGTCCATTTTTTTTGTAACTACCACAAAACATCCAACACGCACTCCCCTCGCCGTGCCATATACAAATCTAAATGTCTACCCACATTTTCGCTAAGAACTTTATTATATTAAATTCTAGACTCAATGAGCTTTCCGTAGAGTCTAAGAACGTGCAAATTGGAGTTCGGTCGGGAAAGTTATTGTCATCTGAAGTTGATACGGCCGATTCACAAGGGTGTGCGGAAATTTGGGCACACCCCCGTTTGCCATTCAGCTCGGGATTTTGCTATCTCGAAGCACAATGTTTGGTTTCGGACAATCCCAAAACCCCATGAAACCGGTCTTTGACCATCACATAATCACAAACAAACCACACAACATACAAAGTCGGCCAGAAAATCGGACGAAACCTTTAGGCCATTACACGACCCCTAGGCATAAAATAACCAAAGTAGGAGTAAACCTACCTCTTGTACAGCTCCTGGTTCTTGCCGCCCGGGTTCAAGCCACCGCGCAACACTCCTTCCTTTTCTCTTCTTTTCCTCTTTTCCTACTCCTCTTCTTCTTTCTTTCTTTTTTTTTTTTTCTTTTTCCTCCCTTCTCCTTTCCTTTCCCTCCCTTTCTATTTTCCTCTCCTCCCTTTCTCCTTCCCTCTCCTCCTCCTTCCTCACGCTTCCCCCACAAACCGCATTTGAGACCCCTTTGTGTGAAGGCCCCATAAGGTTTGGGTGCCATGCATGTTGACACATGGCATGCCATGTGTCACACACATGCATGCCTTTGCCATGCATTGTGACAAATGGATTGCCATGTGTCAGCACATGGTTCGCCATGTGTCATCCACATGGCTAGCCATGTGTTGCCCGACACCTGTTGCCTTGAAATACATGAAGTTCCGACTATCTCGGAATTCAACGAAATTTGACTAGGTAGCTAGATTTCACTTCCAGACGATTATACCAAGGTAACTGCTTTGTTTTCGAGATCTAGAAAATCCCAACTTTCTTTGGACTATCTCTGCAAATTAATGCTTGTCTCCCCCTTTTTTTTTTTTTTTTTTTTTAAATTTAAATTTAAAATTTTCACTGGTTTTACACTCTCCCCCCCTTAAAATAAATTCGTCTCGAAATTTTTGCATACATACACATTCAAACACATGTATATGGAACAATCATTTGAAACATTAATGACTAGAAAACGCACCTTCCCCGTCGAACAAGAAAGGATAGTTAGTGCGCATGGTGTCCTCGCGCTCCCATGTCGCCTCCTCGACTCCTCGGTGCTGCCACAACACCTTTACAAGCCTCACGGTCTTGCCACTCAAAACTTGCTCTCGGCTATCCATGATACGCACTGGTCCCTCCTCGAAGGTCCCATCTACATCAACAACAAGCTCTCCCTAATCCACTATATGAGTTGGATCTAGAGTGTACTTCTGGAGCATAGATAAGTGAAACACCTCATGAATCCGCCGACAAACCTCGCAAAGAACGCCTAACCGACAGCATGGTCCGCGCCCACCCTCTCGAGCACCCTCGAAGGTCCAATGTACCTCGCCATGCCTTCCCTCGTTTGCCGAATCTTATCACTCCTCTCTTAGACATCACCTTCAAGAAGACATGATCACCAGCCTTGAACTCTAGAGGTAGTCGTCGTACATCAGCGTAACTCTTCTGCTGACTCTGAGTAGTAAGGAGACGCTTTCGGATCATACCCACCTTCTCCGAGGTGTCTCTAATCAAATCTGGACCAGTGATGGAGCTCTTTCCCACCTTTGTCCAACATATTTTGACGATATGGCCTCCCCGTAGAGCTTCATGTGTGCCATTTTAATACTCACCTGATAATCAAGTATTATAGGAAGTAACTCTACCAAGGGCAAGTGCTCCTCCCAGCTACTCTTGAGATCCAAGATGCATGCTCGCAGCATGTCCTCTAAAATCTAAATAGTCCGCTCTGATTGACCATCCGTTTGAGGATGAAAAGCGGTACTCACCGACAGTTGTGTCCCCATGGCCTTCTGGAGACTCTTCCAGAACTGAGCCGTAAACCGAGGATCCCAATCCGATACTATGGAGACTGGCACTCCATGCAACCATTATAACCGTATATATAATCCGTAATTCCTCCAAAGGTGAAGGTCATCCGCACGTTTTAAAATACGACTCGTGAGCTGGTCCAATTATAAACCACACCGCATCATGCTTCCACGATGTCCGTGGCAAGTGAGTCACAAAGTCCATCGTGATGTGCTCCCACTTCCACCTCGCTATTCCACGGTTTGAGAGTCCGTCAGCTCGTGCTCACCACCGGCTGCACGTGAGACACCGCCGACAAATCCCGGGAGCATGCCCTTCATCTCGCTTCCAGCACATCAGACGAAGGTCATGATACATCTTCGTGCTACCTGGATGCACAAGGAATCGGGAGCAATGGAACTCCCTGAGGATCTCCTCCCTCGAATCTGTCGGCTGGGGGACCACAACCCGTCCCCTATACCGAAGACTACCATCTGTGTGGATGGCCCAGCCTTCGTCCGTTGTACTTGATTATACTCGGTCCCTGATGGATACTAGTTCTGCCTCCTGCCCCTGGGACTCTATCACTCTACTTAGTAGAGACGACGTAGCCATCAAACTTCCCAAGGTACCTTGAGCCTGCTCATTGTATTGTAATCTGAACTGCCCCACTGTCTCGAGCATCCGCCACTCCCGGGAAGCTATACTAGCCAATACTCCTCGTGACTTTTAGCTGAGCGCATCAGCCACCGTTACGGTTTCACCGTGATGGTAATGCAAAGTGAAGTCGCACTTCCAAAACTCCATCCACTCACGTTGTTCATGTTGAGGTCTCGCTACGGAAGATGTATTTAAGACTTTTGGCGGTCTAAGAACACTGAACTCAAGCCACCATATAAGTAAAGGGCGCCAAATCTTAAGGGCAAAGACTACGGTTGCCAACTCCATTCATGCGTGGGGTAATTCGCGAGATTCTCAACCGTCGAGAACCATAAGCCACAGAATCCCTTCCCGATCGCATCGTAACACATCCCGCCTCCGTCCTTCAAGCATCACGCGATTAATCGCGGTACTTCTATCCCCTTTCCCCAGACTATTAGAATAGAGCTGAAGTAAGCCTCCTCTTCAATTCTGAACGTCGCTCACATGAGTCATCCCACAAACTTGGTCAACTTGGCCATAGGCACCGCTAGCGTGAGAAATCCTCTATAAACCTCCCCTGTGACACCCCCGCCACCAAGAAACCACGGTCTCTCGAAGACCGGACTTCCTAGCCTCTCCCAACTCATCACAACCTCAACCTTCCCAAGGTCTATTGACACTCCTGAAGCTGACACCACGTGTCCCAAGAAACCCACCTCAGTAAGCCAAAACTAGCAGTTACTGAGCTTGGCATACAATTGATGATCTCTCAAAAGCCGTAGAACGATTCTCAAGTGATCCTCATGCTCCACCTCCGACTGGGAGTAGATCAGGATGTCATCAACAAAGACCACCACAAATTGATCTAGCCAGGGTTGGAAGCTATTCATGAGGTCCATGAAGCGTCGGCACTCTTCCGCCAATCAAAAGGGTATCACCATAAAATGAAAGTGCCCATACCGCGTCCTGAACGCCGTCTTAGGATGTCTCGCCCTAATCCCCAACCGATGGTAACCAGCGCGGTCTATCTTGGAGTAGATTCGCGGCCTTCTCAGTTGATCAAACAAGTCATCAATCCTCGGTAATAGATACCGATTCTTGATTGTAACCTTGTTCAACTATCTGTAATCGATGCATAGTCGAAGGGTCTTATCCTTCTTCTTCGCAAATAGAATCTGAAAGCGCCCCATGGTGAAGTGTTTCTGCCTAATGAAAACCCTTTGCCTGTAAACCCCAGATCCGACCTGAGCTCATGCAACTCAACCGGCGCTATCCTATGCAGAGTCATAGAAATGGGCGACGTACTAGGATGCTGATTAGTGCCCAAAAAGTCCTATTTTGAACCCTATTTATTATAGGTTTTGAGTGTTTTTTGTGTACTAATCATTCTAATTAACCCGATTTGCACATTAAGGTCCCTACTATTCCCATCGACGCATTTTGTGACTAATTTTGTAGTTTTGCAAGCTATGTTGGCCAAAATTATCGAGTCAATTCAAACACGAAGAACCCGAGTTAAACTCATCGTTGTAGATCAGATCCTAGAAGGAAAGAAGAGCAAAAAGTGAAGAACAATGGACCACTGCAGGAATGCTTTTCCTGTGAGCACTGTTCATGCCTCCATCCAGCACTGTTCATCTTGCAACCACTGTTCTCCTGCTATTTCACGCTTTTATTGTTTTTGTTGCAATTTTTTGTTTCTTCCCATTTTGTCCTTGTAATAGCTTTTAGTTTCAGTTTTTTTTTTTGTAATTTACCTTTGCTCAGCAAAGATAAGCCGAGTCACATCTCAGAACAATCAATCAACTTTAATCAATGAATTGATGGGAGAAGCTTTCAAACTTTCTCCCGCTTTTCTCTACTCTTTCTCTCCCTTTTCTCTCATTTTCTTAGCACTTCTTCTCGTCACCCAACACCCCTACGAGGATGACAACTCGGAGGATGAGCGGCTAAAACCCGTTCCTCCTTGAAGTAGAAGGCTGCTGGACGCAGGATCTGGAGGCTACTGGAGGTCCCCTGTTTTTCACGCAGGTAGTCACTGTCGTATGTGTTCTCCTTTTTATTGGTGTAAATCCCTTCGATTCATGTTGAATGGTCAGTACTTGGTAATCTTTTAGTGCTCACTTGATGCTTATCAATAGATCTCGTGATGTTCATTAGTTATCATTTATTACCCATTGTAACGTGAGTCAAGGAGACTCGTTTGAACTAACTGAGAAGATAAATGGCTAATGAATGCCATTTTCAAAAGGATAATTATTTTGGGTTAGGTTTTATAGCTAAATGAAGATCCGGTTCGGGAGATGACTATAGGTCATCCTCCCCAACGCGAGGAAATGACCCCGAGGACCTCTCAGTGACCTGTAGAACTCGCATCCAAAAGAGCCCTCGATAGTTCAAGGAGCTCCCATTTTATAAATTTTTTACTTAATTTATTATCAGCCTGCAACCATCCAACTCCCCTGTTTTTAGCAAACCTTAAAATCCAAACCAAATTCACCAGTTTTCATATCACTGTAAGTCATTTGTGCAAAGAAAACCCATCCTTGTGTTCGACCCTAGAGCCACTATACTGCAGTAGCTTTGCTACGGCAGTAGGATTTAAGATATAAATATTATTGATTCCCGACACCTACTGTAGCACGAATCAAATGGCGTCGTTTCCAGGGATGGTGCTTAAGTACATTTGACGAGTCAGGAACACTTAGATCCATCACAAGTACTGGTGAATTTCTTTTTATATTTTCACAGCCATTTTTTTAGTTTCATTAAAAATATACAATAATAAGCAGGATTTTTTTTTTTGTGTTGTCCGTGTGCTATATTTATATCACAGATTGCATGTCCAAAGGGGTTTGAATTGTGACCAAATGGAAGAGGGAGAACAATACAATGAGTATTCAGTGGAGAGAAACCCTAGAGCATACATGTCAACAGGGACTATAGAAACCTTCCAGCGGCGTAATCAGAAACCCCTCGGGGAAAAATCCAAACAAATAGATCTATGAGGGACTATAGAGACCAATGGATGAGCGCACCCGTCTATATAGTGTTCCCTCAACTTATGCACCTCCTACTTCCTCCATAATATTATGCCCCAATTCTCCTCAGAGTAGCAAACTACCTCAACTTCATCCCCTATCGAACAGCTTCATCCCGAATTCAGCAAACTAGTGGATAATTTACTGGGAGGACTAAAGGCCGTGAATGTCCGTGCCAATCAGAAATTGAGATAGTGAGAGCTCCCCGAGCAAGGAATTAGGATGGGTTCGATAAAAATTTGACATCCCACAAAGAACTCCATCTCACTCTCACCAAACAAATTTTGTTCATCAAGAGGAGGAGAATCTAGAGGATGAGTAGAGCCAGCGGACAAGCTCAATGCAACCTCAAGGAATTGATGCAGTGAACCATTGGGGAGGCTCTCGAGGAACTACCAAGAAGGGAAGCAGGTGGGGAGGCAAAGGAAAGGAGCAGTGGAAGAGCACCAAAGGCTTAACCTTCACCTAATCCCCAGCAAATTGATCCAAGTGTCACTACCCAACCAAAACAACCCATCACAAACACGATCCCCGCCTACACCCGAACCACATGCAACACCTCAAACATTCCACAAAGAAAGACCATCCCATTTACGTTGCCTGCCCTACAAAACCTCAAGAAGTTAGTGGCCTTTGTTCAAACATTTGCCACTACATCGCAAGATATTAGCAAATTCACACTCCGCATGACATAATGATGGTTCGGTGCCGGTTCAAACATGGAGCACCCGACCTCAAGAATTTACAAGCTCCTACCTCAGCCTAACAGCCTCCAAAGGCCTAAAATCGGTCTGGGGGAGCACAATTTCCAATTTTATTTTATTTTTATTTTACTTTGAAGTTAGTTAATTTTAATTTTAGATTTTCTTTAATTTTTAGTTAATCTCTCGTTTAGCTTAATTTTCAATTCTTCGTAATTTTTCTTAATTTTTTCTGTGTTTCTTTGCAGTTCAAGGAGGTTTTCATGAATTCGTGAAATTCTCAGTTGCGAATTTTTCGCACGTAATAAGCAGCTACCGCTTTCTCCTCGTGACCGGCACTATTTTGTCATTTTGTGATATATATATATATATATATATATATATATATATAAATTGGTTGGTCTTCAATAAAAAAAAAAAAAGGTTTATTATTATTATTATTTAATTAAAAATTTCACAACCTCATGATTTAATTGTAGGCTTAATTTTCGCAACTCGCCCTAATTTCAAATCTAATTTTGTTTTCATCATAACTTTCATCCGAACCCATAGCGCTTTTGGTACTGCTGGAAAGATTAGAGAGTGTAGAATCCAAATATAGTCAGAAAGAACACTTTTGAAATTATTATAAAAGTGTAATTTTCAAAATTCTCTAACTGGTCACTTTTTTCCTCTCTTTTCTTCTTCTAACTTATTTATTTGAAGCCTAAACGGAGTGAAAAAGGTGTCGATGGAAAGCTTGAAAAGTCTCATATCTAACAATGAGCACATCTCATCAAGGAGGTAGCACTTCCTTCTAACTTTCCAATCTCAAGCCTCATTATGACAATGAGACATTTGGTCGGGGGAAGAGTTAATAATAAGTGGTAATAATGTATTTATGTTTTTGTTATTATTTGAGCAAGCCCATTTTGTGATGTTCAGTGGCTTGATGGTTTTCCTTTTTGTGAAGCTGTTATACTATACAGCTTACTTTTTAAAAAATTGCACCCATTTTTTTTGTGTTTTACCTAGCCTGTAGTTTGAAAAATTGAAACGTCGTCCAATCCTATTGATGTTAGATTGATTCCATGCCTAGTTAAGTGGATGATTAATTGAATTCTCATGTTGAATTCCTATTCTTCCACCTTTAGCTAACCACACACTGAGGTACACGTTTCTCTTCAATAGCTGAAAAACTACCTGACCTCCTAGACTTTGCAAAACCTACCCTAGCTTCGTTGACCACCTTTAATAGGTTAAGGACCCCCATAAATAGAAGGCCAATGTGTCTTCCAAAATAAAAGAAGATAAAAAGAAAAAGCAAAAAGAAAAAGAAAAAGAAGAAAAATTGCGACACTTTGCCTTGAAACCCGAGCACGGTCCAAGGGGTATATGGCGAAAGCCTTTAAAGCCCAATGCCCTAAGCCAACTGGTTGGGAGCCACCGACTTATTGCTCGTTACACGGTTGGATGGGTGGAGTTTAGCAAGTTGTAGGTGCTGGAGTCTCGGGAATCATTCGAGTCCGGGGTGAAACCTCGAAGAGTTAGTGGTCGAAGATCCTTATGACTTGGTGCCCTAAGCCCACTGGTTGGGAGTCATCGTAGATCCCCGCTATATGGACTTTGGTACGGTCGTATTTTCAAGATTACACCCCTACAACACAAAAAGAGTCATGGAATAAGAGTTGGGTCCGATCTATTTTAGTCAGTTAGTATCTAAGTGTAGGTGAGCTTGGTCAGGGGAGAGTACAATTCACGCTTTATTGTTGAGAACTGATCAAACAAACACTTAGGGTTTTGTGGAAGTCTTTGGTTGATTCACTAAGAAGGAGGCTCTTTTGATAATTCTAATTTTAAAGGACATTCATTCTCTCGAGATGTGTATCAAAGTGGTGCTCAAAGGATTCTCACGAGGGTTGCATTACTCATTCACAACCTTTGAAACATAATACCATTTTTGTGAACATCATTTTGTTATCGTTTGTATGCCTACTCTTCTTTCTTTTCTTTCATTACTATGGGACTAGTAATGTGTGTCAGTGTGATTAGTGCCCAAAAGTGCTATTTCGAACCCTATTTATTATTATAGGTTTTGAGTGCTTGTGGTACTAATCATTCTAATTAACCCGATTTGCACATTAAGGTCCCTATTATTCTACTGATCACATTTTATGGCTAATTTTATAGTTTTTGCAAGCTATTTTGGCCAAATTATCGAGTCAATTCAAACATGAAGAACCCGAGTTGAACTCATTGTTGCAGATCAGATCCTAGAAAGAAAGAAAAGCGCAGCGGCATCAGGACCACTGCAGGAATGCTTTTCCTGCGAGCACTGTTCATGCCTCCAGCCAAAGATCAAGCCATCCTCCAACATCGTTTCCCCGCTATTTCACGCTTTGTTGTTTTTGTTCCAAAATTTTGTTTCTTCCCATTTCATTCCTCAGAATAGCTTTTAGTTTCATTTTTTTGTAATCTACCTTGCTTGAAAGCAAGATATAAGATGGAGTCAAGGTCTGTAACAATCAATCAACTTCAATTAATAAAATTGACAGGAGAAGCTTTCAGCTCTCCCGCATTTCTCACTTTCTCTCCCTTTTCTCTCATTTTCTTGGCACTTTCTGGCCAGCCAAACACCCTCTGAGGATGACAACTCGGGAGGATGAGAGGCTAAACTCCTTCCTCCTCATAGAAGGTCAGCCGACGCAGGATTTGAGGCAATCTGAGGTCCCCCGCTTTTCACGCAGTAGTCATTGGCCGTCTGTTTTCTCCTTTATTGGTAGATCCTTCGATTCATGTTGAATGGTCAAGATTGCAATCTTTTTAGTGCTCACTTGATGCTTATCAATAGATCTCATGATGTTCATTAGTTATCATTTATTATCCATTGTAACGTGAGTCAAGGAGACTCGTTTGAACTGAATGAGAACATAAATGGCTAGTGAATGCCATTTTCAAAAGGATAATTATTTTGGGTTAGGTTTTATAGCTAAATGAAGATCCGATTCGGGAGATGACTATAGGTCATCCTCCCCAACGCAAGGAAATGACCCCGAGGACCTCTTAGTGACCTGTAGAACTCGCATCCAGTAGCCTGATAGTTCAAGGAGTTCTATTTTACAATTTTTTTACTTAATTTATTATCAGCCTACAACCATCCAACTCCCCTGTTTTTAGCAAACTTTAAAATCTAAACCAAATTCACCAGTTTTCATATCACTGTAAGTCATTTGTGCAAAGAAAAACTCATCCTCAGAATTAATCTCAGCCACTATACTGGCAGTAGCTTTCTACGATAAGAGGATTTAGGATATAAATATTGCTGATTCCCGACACCTACTCGTGGCACGAATCGATGCAACTCAATGCTGAAGTCTACATCCCTGGTGAGGTAACCCTGTGAGCTCATCCAAAACATCCTCGTACTGCAAACCACCCGGATGTAGACCACATCCGTCTCAATTGCCCTCCGTGTATTAGCTAGCCAACCTCATTAACTCCGCCTGCAAGCATCGTGAATCGTACACAATATGGGGTGAAGCATCGTGCCTATTCCCTTGAAACACAACACAAGTACTGTCTGGTGTGTAGGCGGTAACTCTCATACGGTCATAATCTATGACAACCCGATGTGCCGTCAACTAGTCCATCCCGAGGATGACCTCGAACTCGCGACATGTCTATGACCCGGGAAGGTCCGCTGCTGGAGTAGAATTCCTCAAGACTCTAACTCACATCCCCGACATATCCGATCAATTCTCACGTTAGTCCTTAGGGGAGAACTCACATGCAGTGGCTTGTCTAAGGTCTCAATCTCTAAGCCCAATACTCTCACACAAGATGCAGCAATAAAGGAATGCAATGCACTTGAGTCAAATAACACCCTTGCCCATAGGCGAAAGAGTAGAAACATAACCTAAATCATCGAATCGATTCATCGTTTTTATTCAGGGGAGTAATGGTGACATGCCCCGAGCCCCGGTCCCACTTACGCACTTCGCCTCAACCTCGACCCATACTCCGGCCCTTTCTGGGCCACCGCGAAGCACTCCGATGCTCGCAGCCACCCTGAGATTGATACATGTTCCCCTAGCCTGTGCTGGGGTAAGGAGGAACATACCGAGTCTGCTTATGTCCCACTGATGATCGGGACTATGGTGTCCCTTGATCTTGAAACCCTTGTATCCGGTGACGGGCTACCATGTGTCCCATTGATGGCGTTGGAAATACGCCTACCGCCACCGACTGTAACCCTGACCTGCCTTTAGCCTGCGCTGGCCGTGGCCCCCCTCGAAACCCTAGTGAACAAGTCCTCATTTTCCCGAGCCTCGTTGAAGAAGCTCGGGTTCCCTCTCTTCTTATCACTAGCACCCGCATCCCGGATGCGATGAGTGTCATCTACCTCTAGCTCATTGATCAAGGCTGTACTGACCATCGAGTCCATATCTTGTAGGTTATGTCCTACAATCTTGCCCCGGGATGGACACCCCAGCCCATCCGAACTTCCCCGACCTTGGTCGCCGCTGGGCCACATAATCATCCCGAAAATTGCCAACTTCATGGAACTGGCTACGCACTGAATACACCACAATACGTTAATATCCAATCTTATTGGAACATAAATGCAAACTAAATTTATAATTTTTATCTCAATCATCAAGAAGGATCAAGCATGTGTTTATAAAAACCTAAGAAAGGGTAAACGGTAAACTTACCTCTTATAGATCGACCACGTTTCCTTCAAAGTCTACGCCTGGGTTTATCTCGATCTTCAAAGGTGCTGCCTTCAAAAGCCGACCACCTCTATAAGTATCCACACACGAACAAATAATGAATGATCTTGTTGAATGCTAGTTCAGGTTCGTCTTCTCAAAACGAAATTAGGGTTTTTCTTTTCTTTCTCTGTTTTGGTTGTTCTTAGAGTAAAAGACGACTACTACAAAAATATATATGTCTCACATATATATATCTGTAAGTATAAGTCCATAGGTTTAAGTCAAAAATGAATTTGATATTATTATATATTTAAAAATCTTTTAAATAATAACAATTTAAATTCAAATCCTTATCATAAGGAAACGAATTTTATATTATTATATACTGAAAACTCTTTAAAAACCCTTTACATTTATTTCCTTTATTCAATAAGAAAATATAACAAATAAATTATTTGTTATACTTAAATCATTAATTTAAACTTTCAAAATTAAATTTAATTTAAATAACAACTAATTGTTATTTGTAATTTAAAAATAATTTCATCATTTTAAATTACTACGTAGAGTGAAAAAACTACAAGTATTATTCGCTCTTAATGTGCACCCTATAGGTTCAATTAACATCGCAGGGCCTAAATTCTCCTACATTTTGATCCTACAAGTCATAAGTGGCCTCTAGCAGACATTATGACTTACCCAAGTTAAATGAAAAGCTCATGATCCGAGACAACCTTAATATAATAATGATACATAACTTTATCTCATGATAGTCTTGATAGAATATAAGGCATGGACAAAGTCAACCTTATATCGTTCTATCTTTGATTACTCGAAACCTAATTAGACTGACTAAACAAATGACATTGATCTCCATCAATTCATTTGAGCACGGCCATGCATTTCTCAGTCTCAATTGTCGAGGGGACCCAGAGATATCTCTCTGCAATAAGACCGACAAATTCCATCTTAACGCCATATCCCTACCATATAATTCTTATTATGTCTCAAGTATAACCTTTATAGTTATCCGATTAAAGGCAACGTTTGATTATATCAAAACACAATATTCCTTATGTTGAGAACTATAGCGATCTCAGGTCAAAGGATTTAATGACACAACTATTAGAGATTAACTTATGACTTTGATCCATGTATTAATCTCAAGACGGGTCTATCCAATATTTGTTCTCAACAAATAGATATAAATTTGATTTGTATCTCATACACATATTCATCCCATGAATATCAATCAAACTTTATACTAATCTTAATTCATTGTTATTCCCATAACAATAACCGATTAGGGACATTTAAAATAATTAATAATATTATTCAAGGGCATTATATATAATAAACATACAAATCATCATAATAATACATTCTCATAAATAGTCAAAATACCATGTCCATATTAATAGGCCTAGAGTACTGTTACTAATAATCTCTACTTACGCTAGCCCATTCATCAATGTATCTAATACCTATGAACCTAGCATGGCCCTCCTCCATCTTTCCCTTCCTCCTCCGCCCCATCATGCATTGCTTGTGGTAGAGGCTTAGTCAATGGATCAACAACATTATCATTTGTTGGAACTCTGCATATCTTAACGTCACCTCTCTCGATGATTTCTCGAATGAGATGATAAAGCCTAAGAATGTGTTTGGATCGTTGATGTGATCTAGGTTCCTTTGCTTGTGCAATAGCACCATTATTGTCACAATAAACATCAATGCGATTTGTAATGCTAGGAACCACTTCAAGGTCAAGAATAACTCATCCAAATCGCCTTTCACGTGATCGATGCCGCTATGTATTCAGCCGCTGTAGAATCAAGAATGCTAGTTTTGCTTTGAACTTCCAGCCTAACTTACCACCATTTAAACAAAACACATATCCCTACTAATGATTCTGGAAATCATCTTTTGCTTGGATTGGAAGTTCAGACTGTAATCCATTTACAAACTGTATCATCTTCCATCCCCATACACTGGGCGAATATATCTTAGACCTTCTTAGATACTTAAGAATGTTCTTGACAGCTGTCCAGTGACTCTCACCGGGATCTGACTGGTATCTACTCAAGTATACTGAAGCATAAGATACATCTGGTCTTAGTGCAACACATACATGATAGATCCTATTGTTGGAGGCATAAAGGAATCTTACCTATCCGTCTCTTTATCTTTAGTGTTAGATTAATCGAGATTTGCTAAGAGTAATACCAATGAGACATGGGCAAGTATCCTCTAGGAATCTTGCATACCGAACCGTTTCAGCACTTTGTCTATAAAGAATTTGACTTAGACCAATCAACCCTTAGATCTATCTCTAGATATTTATCCCTAGGATATGTGCATTTTCATTAAGTCTTTCATTGAGAAACACTTCCCAACCAAGACTTGACATTCTGCAAGGTAGGGATATCATTCCAATGAGTAAAATGTCATCAACATATAAGACCAAAAATACAATTGTGCTCCCACTAATTTTCTTATAAACATTAAAGGCTCATCTTCATTTTTAACAAATCCAAACCCCTTTGTCCGATTCATCAAAACGAAGATTCCAACCCGAGAGGCCTCGTTCAAAACCATATTGGATCTTTGAAGCTTAGAGCACTTTACCGTAATCTTAGGTTATACAAAACCCTCAAAGCCAGCTCATGTAGCACATCCTCAAGTAAGTTTCCCATTAAGAAACGAGTTTTAACATCCATTTGCCAAATCTCATAATCATGATATGCAACAATGGCAATAAGAATTCTGATAGACTTAAGCATAGCCATAGGTGAAAAGTTTCATCAGCAGTCTATACCATGAGTTTGTTTGAAACCTTTTCAACTAGCCTTGCTTTCAGCATGCACTTTGCCATCCATGTCAGTTTTCTTTTTAAAAAAACCCATTTGCACCCAATGTTCTTTGTACCTTCAGGTGGGTCAATCAAGGTCCATACCTAATTATCATACATGGATTGAATTTCAGACTTCATGGCCTCTAACCATTTCTCAGAGTCTAGATCCAACATAGCCTCTTGATAGGTAGTGGGTTCATTTTGATCCACTAACAATACATAATGGTTATCAGTCACAAGAAATCCATATCTCTCAGGCTCATGACGTATCCTATCGCATCTACGAAATTTTATGCTATAGAGGTGTGTCAACAATAGTTTGTTGACTAGTGGAGCATCCAGCTGTGAAGTTCATAATGTTATCTTGTGGTTCTCGAACTTCTTCAGCTGTACCCCATTCTAACTGGCCCTTTAGGAAATGCCCCCTTTAGAAAGACACTATTCCGAGCAACAAACCATAATATCACATATATTCAAAAACGCAAATCATGCCATAATCATATATGATCAAGCATACATACGATCAAACATGGCATTATCGATTTTTATGAAAGCTAAGGCCTGAAGGAGAGATTAACTTCATAGCATCTTGATCCATGTATTAATCTCAAGACGGTCTGTTCAATATTTGTTCTTAACAAATAGATATAATTTGATTTGTATCTCATACATATTCGCCCCATGAATATCAATCAAATTTTATACTAATCTTTTAATTCATTGTTATTCCTTACAATAATAACTCCATTAGGGGATATTTGGAAATAATTAATAATATTATTCAAGGACATTATATATAATAAACATGAAAATCATCATAATAATAAATTCTCATAAATAAAAATACCATGTCCATACAATAGGCCTGTGAGCTCCATTACTACCATACCACATCGCCCTGCCTCAAATTTAAGGAACTCAGCCTCTCACATGTCTAAGAAGTCGGAGTACTTCCCATGAATAGCTTCTCCCAAAATCATCCCATGTCATAGTCTCCAAGTCCCTGTGTCGGACCCACTTCCCACTGGGGAT
The DNA here is from genome assembly GCA_016808115.1 of Tetrastigma voinierianum. Lineage (NCBI taxonomy): Eukaryota > Viridiplantae > Streptophyta > Magnoliopsida > Vitales > Vitaceae > Tetrastigma > Tetrastigma voinierianum. The sequence goes on along the minus strand of JAEQBH010008025.1, from coordinate 85,545 downwards.
TGGACTTCGCCTCGTCGAATGAAGCCAGCTTAATCCGAGTAGTATCCGAGGTGATCTCCATTTCCTGGAGAATTCTCTCAATTTGACGGAACCAATGGTCAGCTACCATCGGGTCCCCTCCTCCCGTGAACGTCGAAGAATGATGTGCCTTGAACCTCCGAGGCCATTGGCACCTCGACCTCTAGCCGCATTCACCGCAAGTAGTATGGGCTATCGCAGCACTCCATGGCCATTCTATGAAGGCCTCACGATCAAAAAATAGGTGGCGGCCAACGAGAACGTGACTCCACCTCTACGCCCCTCGTCCTCTACTTCCATCTACACAAGTCAAACAACAAATTTAGAATCATTTCTGTCCCACTATTAGTGCATGCCAACCAATACTAGCCCACATCCCGAACCATCCGCTTGTTTCCGAACTCCTAAGGCTACGCTTTCAACCCTAGTATCTTATTTCCATGGGCATCCTCTACCACGTATATAATTCACATACTTGTAACACATAATCACAAACATATAATCAAAGCATACACAAGAAAACACACAATGCATGCTATGATCTTAATCTCATCCCGCTGGCTCCTAGGTAACCTCCTCCTACCTAAGACCTTGATACTGTTCATGATCCGGATATCAAGCACTAGGTAATTTAACCCAAGCTCGAATACCTGGTCAATGTCGTGACGCTCCTACACATTAACAGCATGTCTTAGACCCATGCCCCACCGAGCCCTAGGTCGCGGTACCTAAGCTCGATACCACCAAGCTGTGACGCCCAAAACCCGGGGTCCCGTTTGACCACCTTTAACTCCGCTGGAACCTCGTGTGTCTCATATCATGAGACCCATACATGAGTAAAATGACCAATAGAGCCCATCATCTATACTGGCCCATGACAGCTACTAAAACCATTTCTATAGGATCTAAGAGTTACATCACTTTAAAACATATATTGAAACTAAATTGTTCTAATATATACACAAAACATGAATCAAGGCCACAGACCGACCCTTCATAATCCCGACTCCCATGAGAGCTCCTGCCCCGTACTTGTCCCTCAGACTTGAAAAGCGGTCCCACGACGGGGTGAGCTAATGCCCGTAGAGATAAATCCCATGGCGCCGCTCCCACCTGTGGGTGCACAAATGATCATTTCAGACACTCAACCAACCACTAATCCGTGCATACATGTTATGCTATCATGGAAAAAACTACATGCATGTATGAGACGATACTACATGTCCTATGTAACGGTCAACTCACCCACCACCCAATGCAAGTGTCAATGGAAATAAATACCAGTCTCGTCCCGACCCCATCTCACAACCCGTAGCGTCTATGTGATATTTATTTAATCGCTTTTATGTCTTTTTGGCAATGTAACTTCTTCCGGTCCCAACACGGGTCTCTTACACTCTCCAATATTTTTCGGGCTTTCATCGATGGATACGCTGTCTAACCAGGTTTTCAGGCTTTTCACCTGAGGGGGGTATCTATCCCCTACTTGGTACACCCGGCACTATTCTTCTTCCATTTTCATTTAACACTGCGAATCTCCTAATTGACTTCAGCCCCATTCCTAAGTCCACACACCAAAGACTCAAGTGCAAGTACAATCAATACCATGTACACACATTCCATGTAATGCGGTGTTACCTCACACCAATGTAATGCAATTTGAAAGCACGTGACTCAAACCCATGACTAATGTATGAAGATCTCTACATGGACATTCTACACAAAGGCACCATGTGTGTGTTATTAACACTCATGTCTAATGCACACAACATTTCATATATTTAGTTCAACATCACTACATGCAATATGTTAATATTCCATATTATCCAAATCAGTACATCACATAAGCATGCACTATATCTTTCTATCATTCAGTCATTCATGTCAACACATCATTCAAGCATGTATTAACATAATTCCAACCATTACTTGTAAGTAATGCCATAATTCATATTCTAAGCCGACATAGTATTACGTCGCTATACAGCCCAATGCATATAATTATTTCCATCTTTATCACACATATATCACATATTCAACATGTTATTCAATTTATGGCAATAACACACATTAGCCATTCCCGACCATAAATCCGGCCATGCTTGGCCTTGGAAATAATCTGGACTTAGACCAGAAAGTCCATTTTTTGTAATTACCAAACAAAACATCCAACACGTAATTCCCTGCTCAGGCCATATGCAGTCCCAAGCATTTCGGTCACAAACCGATTCCAAAAAACGTGTTTTGGAAACTTAAAGGACCATTCCTAAATTCCTCTGTGGATCCTTAACCTAATTTTCAGCCCCACGCTTTGGCTAAGAACTTTATTCTATTAAATTCTAGACTCAACAAGATTTATGTAGAGTCCAAGAACGTGCAAATCGGAGTTCGGACAGGAAAGTTATGGTCGTCCGAAGTTGATACGACCGATTCACAAGGGTGTGCGAAAATTTAGGCACACCCCCATTCGTTTATCTCCGTCGGGATTTTGTTGTCCCGAATATGTTCGGGCCTCTGCACAAATTCCAAACCCTGTACAGAAACCGGCCACTTTCTCCTGAGACCATCACATAATCACACAAACAAACCACAACATACAAATTCGCCCAAAAAGGTAAGACACTTAAACCCAGAGGGGCCATTACACGACCCCTAGGGCATAAAATAACCAAAGCAGGAGGAACCCACCTCTTTGCAAATGCTAGCTCCGGTTCTTTCGCTGTCTCGGGTCTACTCACTCAAGAACACTCCTTCCTTTCCTCTTCTCTTCCTCTCTTCCTCCCCTCTTTCCGCTTCTTTCTTTCCTTTCTTTCTTTCCTCCTTTCTCCTTTCCTTTTCCTCCTTTCTTTCCTCTCCTCCCTTTCTCCTTTCCCTTCCTCCTCTTCTCCTCGCTGCCTCCCCCATGAACCGCATTGAGACCCCATGTGAAGGCTCTTATATAGTGTCTAAAGGATCTGATGGGATGCTGATTACATGGCATGCCATGTGTCACACATATGGCTTTTGCCATGTGTCACACATTATGGCTTGCCATGTGTCACATGCATGCCTTTGCCATGCATTGTGACATGGCATGCACGGTCACTTACATGGCTTGCCATAAAGTCACCACATGTTTCGCCATGTGTCAATTCATATTGACTCGCTATGTCGCTCGACACTCAAGGTTTTGAAATACGAAAATTCACTATCTCGAATTCAACTAAATTCGGGATCGGTAGCTAGATTTACTTAGACGATTCCAATCTGCAATTTTTTTTTGTCATCCGAGATCTAGAAATTCCTAAGTTTTCTCTCGACTATTTCGATAAATTACCGTTTTGCCCCCTTCGTTTTTTTTTTTTGAAAAATTTAAATTTAAAATTTTCACGGGTTTTACAGGTTCTCTTGTTGGAAACAAATTTCTTCTTGTTAAATAAATGTTATTTTTAAACTTTGAATTTCTGGAAGGAAATTATTTTTTTATCTAAGAAAAAGTATGAAGTTTAAATCCATTTGTGCTTGGCAGGACGTATATACATGTTATTTAATAGTTTTTACAAGTATGAATAAATTATAAAAATGTTTATCTACATAACTATAAAAAAAATAATTGTATCTCATAGGATAATGGATTTTTTTTTTCTAAAAAACTCTACTTCCCTTTTTACTTCAATTAGTTGATTGATTTGATATTTATTCTATATAATAAGAATAATACTATCATTTTTGTACATTTATTATTTAATTATTCTTTGAGGCTTTAATTTTACAATAATATTTTGACATGTTATCATTTCAATCACTTTGCGTTGAAGGTAATAGTATGAGCAGACACTAAGTTGAAAATTGATATGATGGTTGAATTTCTATATAATACTCTTTTTCATTTATACTTTTATATTTTACTTAATTTAGTTATTAATTGTTTTCCATTTATTATTCTCATACTATACTTTCTTTCACTTTTCTATTAAAATTTTATTCTCAATTATTATGTTAAATTAAATAACTTGATTTTATTGTTACCAAAAGACAAAAAAGACCATTCTCAATATTTATGTTTATTAATGCATAAAGAATAATAATTATTCTTTAAACTAATTGTTTTTTAATGCATTTATTTCCTTATTTACTTTTTTTTTTCATTTGTTTATTGCATAATTTTTTAATTAGTAAATATTTTTGCTTTCTCAGGTTCAATTCCAAGCTCTGTTGGAAACTTTTGCAACTTACAATATTTGGATTTGAGCTATAATAACTAGAATGGAAGCAAACCTGATATTATCAATGGAACTGAAACTTGCAATTCTAAAAGTCCTCTGCCAAATTTGAGGGAGTTAGACTTGTCTGTTAATCAATTGATAGAAAAATTGCCAAATTGGTTGGGTGAACTTAAACATCTGGAAGTGTTAGATCTTTTTGATAATCAATTACAAGGTTAGTTACTCACTTCATTAAATTTTCTATTGATGGTATACTTATGATTTTAGCTCCAACCTCTTTTATTCTCATGGTATACCTTTTAAACTATTTTATTCAATTTTTATTCTGAATTGTTATGTTTATTAATTAAGATTCCATCAAACAAGCACTTATATTTTTTCTGGAAAAGTTTATTATTTCTATTAGAGTTTCTTTAGAAATTAGAGGAAGGACAAAATCTAGAATATTAAAAAAAAAAAACATTGCACACACACTATATTCTAGTTTAATTGATGAATAGAGCTGAGTACAAGCATCTCTAATGTGTTGTACTTCGTAGTTTGAATGCCCAGAAAATTGCTAAGAAAAAACTTTGTTTTCTTCCAAACGCACCCCAAAACTCTTTCTAAAGTTAAGCCCTTGCTTTGTTCCATTACTTCCCCTGTTTTTATTATAGTGCTCTCCAATTGTGTAAAATTTAGATAATTATAATAATTTCTCATTCATAGTTTCTAGTAGCTTCGAATAAATTGAAAAATCACTTGAAATTAAAATAATTGTTTACAATAATTGTTTTCATTTCTAAAATTATAAATTATATTTTTATAATTTGCAATTTTCTTTTCACTCTTATAGTTTTCTATTTTTATTTTCTATATTCTCTTATTGAATTATTGTTTTGTTCAAAATATTGTAGTTTGTTATTTAAGAAATAATTAGCATGGGATGATTAATCCTAGAACATAAAGGTTAATGGGTTTATAAAAATAATAAAAATGACACTCGGTCACACCGTGTGCTGTTGAGGCTGCCACAATTTCGCAATTTACCAATTTTGCCATTTTTCCTGAAATTTTCTAATTTTTTCGGGTTTTACATTATTATTACTAAAGACAAAAAAAAATGATCATTCTCAATATTTATGTTTACTAATGCATAAAGAATAATTATTTTTTTCTTTAAACTAATTGTTTTTGAATGCATTTTTTTCTTATTTATTATTTGGTCATTTGTTTATTGTATAATTTTTTAATTAGTAAATATTTTTAGTCTTTCTTTATTACAGTCTAATTCCTGGGTTCATTGAAACTTTTGTAATCTTTAAGTAAATATTTGGATTTGAGTTATAATAACTTGAATGAAAGTTTACCTGAGATTATCGATGGTACTGAAACTTGCAATTCTAAAAGTTCTCTGCCTAATTTGAGGGAGCTACACTTGCAGCACAATCAATTGATGGGAAAATTGCCAAATTGGTTGGGTGAACTTAAACATCTAGAAGAGTTACATCTTTATGATTGTAACATCCCGTCCCGAGAGAGTGTACAGTACATGATACTGTAGGGGTGTATAAGAGTACCAAGTGTCACATAGTAGTATTTTTGGAGACTAAAGTAGGAAATGGAAGCTTATGGAACCCGGATTTGTGGTATTAAACCAAGGGTAAAATTGTCATTAAGCAAATAGGATATGAAAGGCATAATTAAGTTAGAGATGGGCCACAATACAAATAAAACAAGTTACAATTGCAAAATTAAAGAGATGAGGGCTATTTGCAATTAAAGGAAATGTTAAAATATTAAAAATGGGAAACAAAAGCCAAAATTCATTTGGTCTCAAGTTTGCCCTATCAAACCGTAGGAGGAGAAGGGGAGAGAGCCAAGGAAGAGAAGAAGAGAAAGAAGAAGGAGGAGGAGAAGTCCAAAGATCAAGGTATGTTGTCTTAGGATCAAGTGTATTGGATTTCTAGGACTTTGGTATGGAGAATAGATTCTCCTTTGGTTTAGGTTTTGTGCAAAGAGCACATGAACCTGAATTAAGCTTGTGTTTATGAGAGTAAAACCCCACCAAAATAACCATAATCATCACATTTATGAGTTTGATAAAAGCACTGGTGGACCTAGGTTTAGTTCTTGATTTTCACCTAGGTTTTGTGGCTCGAGGTTCCATAGCACCAATTCAAGTGTTGTAGAGTTGTTTTTGGATGATCTCCATGATAATTCTTGAGGTGTTATGAATTATAGAAGTTATATGAAGTGAATTGGTATCAAAAGTGGGGAAAACAACAAAATCTGGGCAAAATTCGGAAGGTGTACCGGTACACATACAAGGGTGTACCGGTACACCCCAACAGAAGGCAAAGTGTACCGGTACACATTCAGGGTGTACCAGTACACCCCACCAGAATGCAATGTGTACTGGTACAGGTCTAGGGTGTACTGGTACACATGTGTCCCAAATGCCAAGAATGCTATGTTTTTGTGTAATTAAGCCCGGATTCGTGCACCGATAGTTTAGGAACCTTATTAAATGATTAAGATAGGTTCGTTGAGTGTGACTAAGTCTAGGAAGTGTGTTAAAATTATACGTTATACGTAGGCAATTAATATTTGCCGTATTTGGTTGAGGATGTAGGTTAAAAGCAAAGGCGGGGAAAAGTGTGGAACTACGCTCAAGTTAAGCAAGCAAAGAGGTGAGTGTTCTAAACTCATTTTCCAAATACTAGTGTATTATTATTATTATTATAAATCGTTTACACTGGTATTTCATGGTTTTGAATGCAAACCATTTCAAGAAGCAGCAATGAGTTGTAAAGCAAGTAAAATGGTTTTGAGTTAAACCATTTTTGAAAAAGCAAGCATTGGTTTTAAATTGTAAAAACCATAATTAAGCAAGCAAGCAAGTGGGCAAATGGCTCTTGAATAATTAAAACCATTTTTCAAGCAAGCAAGCAAGTAAGCAAATGGTTTTGAATAATTAAACCATTTTTCAAGCTAGCAAGAAAATGGTTTCAAAGTGTAAAACCATTTTACAAAGAGCAAGCAAGCAAGCAAGCAAGCAAGCAAGCAAAGAAAGTTTGAGAAAACAAGGCCTTCCCTAGTTCTAAGCAAGCAATCGGTCAGAGGTATTCCGTACGTGCACGGTGGTGTTAGGATTTCATACATGCATTGTAGTTTTGCCTGGTCGGCAAACTTAGGACATACATCATGCATTTAAAGGAGACCGTGGCACGTACAGGAGTATATAAGGTTATGAGCTCTAACTAAGTATGGTGATGGCGACACGAGGTCAATTCCACCATATTCACCGGAAAAAGGTGATGCGGACAAAGGTCCTTCCACCGGCACGGTTGAGCACAGGTTCCCGTGTTCACTAGGCTATGATAAGCAAAAATAGGCCTCCAGTGGTTGATGCTTTATGAGCATGATATACAGTTTTGAAAAATCAACTATCGGGTTCCCTTGTCGCCTGTGCTCCTGAGAGTTTTAAAGCAAACGGTCGGGAGCCAAGCTCCCGCTTAGATTTCAAAACGACGGCTGATCTAAGCTCCCTTTGGATTTTCTAAGCAAACGGTTGAGCACGTTCCCGCTTTATTTTCAAAGATGCGGTTGAGCCAAGGCCCTCAGATGATGAAAAAGTTTTGAGAAACTTTTAAAGCAAAGGTTTGTGAAAGGTTTTAAGAAACTTTCAAGCAAGATAAAGCAAGCAAACAAGAAAATTATGGTAGTTTTATAAACTTCTAAGCAAGCAAGAAATAAGATAGTTTTACAAGCTTTTAAAGAAAAGCAAAACAAAAGCTCGTTAAGTATTGTTTTATAAACTTTAAAAGCAATCTCAAGTATAAAAGCAAGCAAGCAAAGAAAAGTTTTAGAAACTTTTAAAGCAAGTAAAGCTTCTGGAAAATATTTGTAAAAGAGAGTTTTACATTTTTGAGATGTTTTCTGGAAAAGCAAAACCTTTATAAAAGCATACACTCACTGAGCTCGTTTAGCTCATTATTTTGTATTTTAAAACTATTTTCCAGGTACAGGTACGCAAGACGCTGGAGCACAATAGGATTTGTCCTGACATCAGTATAAGTGCTGTGTATTAATTATATTTTGTAAGAACATACTTTGAATTTGTATAATGGAACATATGTATGTACATAGAGTAGTTTTGTGAGAATGTGTTGGTATGCTGGTTGCCATGTTTGGATATAGTGTAAATTTGGACGTATACAGGATTTGGAATTATACTATGTGCAGCCGTCATGCTTCGAAGTTTTTCCGCTGCTAAGATTTTACCGCTAAACTCGAGTTATAAATAAAAAAGAAAAAATTTATAGAGGTTTTAGCAAGCAATACGGCCATTCAGGATTTCTAGTCGTTAGAGGTAACGACTCCAAAGATTTTCATGATCACAAAGACGCCTCGCTACCGAAAGGAAGGGTGTGTCAATGATAATCAATTACAAGATAAGTTACTCACTTCATTAAATTTTCTATTGATGGTATACTTAAGATTGTTGCTTCAACCTCTTTTATTATCATGGTATACCTTTTAAACTATTTTATTATGAATTTTTATGTTTATTTAAGACTCCATCAAACTAGCTCTTACATTTTTTATGGAAAAGTTGTAAAACCTGGGAAAGTTCTAATTTTTTGAAAAAGGTAAAATGGTAATTTCGGTCAACATCCAGAATTTTTCTAGATCTCGAATGACGAAACGGACTTCACCGTTGGAATCGTCTCACAAAATCTAGCTACCACGTCGAATTTCGTCGAATTCCGAGACAATTGGAATTTCGCGTTTTTTGAGGCAACAGGGGGTAGTACGAGACACTTTGCGCATTTTGAGTGGCTCACAGTGAAGGATCCCGACCCGGATTAACCTCATGAACCCGAGGGGGGATCTTCCCGCCACTCCAATGGATATGTAAACTTTTCTCAAAATACTAAATAAAATCCATGGAGCGAACCCCTTACAATCCTTAACATATCTTTAGAAAATAACAGGAAGTCGGGCGATAAATTTTTTTTCTTTCTTTTTCAAACACTCGATTTTTCAGAAAATCAAGCAAAGTTTCCTCTCAAGCTGACTTTCCCAAATTTACAAAACCCGCGAAAAACATTAAAACACTTTAATCTTCAATCCTCAACTTCAACTTCCGTTTTTAGGATTCTCGTCCACAACCCAATCAAACACACATATACATATATGTACATTTATTCACTTCAAATCATCAAAACATTCAAACCTTCTTCAATTCCATGCACATTTTTATAAGAAGATTTGGGCTTGAGCCGACTTAAGCCGACCGCCTACATATCTTTCGGCCCACGAGGATCAAAGCCCACGTAGTTCATTTTCGTAATATATACATATATACTATATACATGACAAAATATTCATTATATACAATATGCAAAATGTATATACAATGTAATCACAATCGCTGCCTCTCAATGGCTCGACTCACTCCGCACAGAGAGGGTACTCTACCTACAAGACCTCGTCTCGGTCCTCGAAAATGTTTTTGAAACATATTAAAAGAAATGAGCCCAAGGAGCCTAGTGAGTGTACATTTTCATTAAGATAATACTTCAGTATATATCAAAGTAATATACTTATACAATTAAAATCAATTTATGCCTTAAACTTTTTTTCTTTCTTTCTTCCTTTCTTTCTTTCTCATGGAAAACCTGTGTGGATAAACACACCGACCGCTCTGCAATCGACGGTGAGGGATGGGGGCCATTCCAATCATAACCACTCACGTCAAGGAGAAACTCACGCTTGCATAGGGTTCCAACTATAGCACCTTATCACGGTAAGGATATTACTCTAAACACCTATTTCCTCCCCCGCTAGTAACCTATAACTCATTCCCAAACTTACACGCTTTAAGGTACTGGCCGATATCACCATAACAATCATATGGGGTTGTGGTAACCATCGCAAACCTTTTTTTCAAAATACATTTCTAAATCCATTTTAAACTTTACTTTATCATTTATACATTTTATGCATTCTTTACTACTTTAAACTTCCATAATGCCTTAACATATGCATACATATAATTTTAATATATATATATATATATATTGTCGCAAGATAAACATGTACATTAAACTTTTCATTTTACGTTAAACTTTTCATTTTAACATCAAAATCGTTCACTTTTAAAACTCAATTTGCAAAACATAATTTTTACACTCACATTTCACCGCTCAATCCTCTTGGCCCCGTCAATTCCCCAAGCCATCCGATAGTCCTTTTCACCTTTTCATGAAAAACCACAACCAACCATTAACCATAACTCCATTTAATCCACCATACACATTCATTTTCACCTAACCACATCACATTCACTTAAATCCCATTTAACCATACTTAAAAACATGTAATAAAGGAAATGACCAAATTACTCTTTTCTTTTACAAATGACCTTAATGCCCCCAATTCAAATCCTTTCTTTGTTCCTTCATGAATCCACTTTACTTAGAAATTGTAATCATTCCAATTGACTCATCCAAATTCAAGTTATGGCATTTTCATGCAAAACTAGTCATTTTACCGATTTTACACTCGGGACTGTTTGAAATACCCATTTTTCAATGTCTTAACTCCATATTTGACACTGGTTCTTTGTTCTTGAAGCTAAGGTGCTAAGGGTTCTTTCTCCAATTGAATCACCCAAATCGGAGCACCGAAACTCACTTTACGTCCAAAACAACTGGGCTAACCTATGTTCAAAAACTGAACCAGAAATTTGCTTGAACATGGCCCTACTTTGAGCGAATTTTTTGGGCCACATAGAATCAGAATTCGAGGGAACCTATTTCAGGATGTTTGGTTCTCCTGGAAGTCTATTTTAACCAGAAACTTGAAGCACTCAAATCGGATCAGAAATGAGCAAGTTATGGCCAAAATACGAACACTAGTCAAAACAGTAAAAATGTGAGCATTTCGTACTGAGATACCCCTTGAATTTTTGCCCAGAATGTGTGTTTTTCTTCCATTTTTTCCATATGTTGATACCCAAATCAACTCAATACTCCATCAACACATCAAAACCACTCCAAATTTATCTTGAAATCTCAATTTTACTCAATTCATCTTTCATTACATGTGTATCTTCAAAACCTTTCCGAATTATTTCCAATAATTCTAATATGGGTTATAACCCATACACAACCCAAACACAAAGATTTGTTAGGGTTTGTTCTAAACCCTAACTCAATTACTTGCAATTTAAACCATGAATCCATACAAAACTATAAAATCCCCTCTAGTTCCATACCTTTTGCTTTTCCTCCTTCTTCTTCTCTCTCCCTCTTTCTTCTCTTCCTTCTTCTTCTTTCCTCTCTTTCTTCTTCTCTCCTTTGCTCTCCTCTACGTTTTTCTTCCTCAAAATGAGAGACCAAATGGGATATTTTTGTTTCCCTTAAGGCCATGTTTGGCCAAGTCACTTTTATTTATTTTCCATTTTTGCTAGTTAGTCCTTCCATCTTCTACTATTTCCATTCCAATTTTCTCATTATACTTTGGCATCCAATCTATTCTTCTTATGTCATATATATCCTAATTGGATAAGTTCCACTTTTACCCTTGCTTAGGATATAAATTCAGGCCCCTGCTTTTATTTCCTGAAAATTTATTTAGTTTTCTTTAATATACCCTACACAAGTCCGAAACTGGCTAGGGGTATATTTTGGGTGTTACACACAAGCAGCCACTGTCAGGCGTAATTGGTCAAACAAGGAGAGCCAAGTGGGGCCCATGAGGACATGTGGCATCTCCTAATTGGAGGAAAATCAAAGGTTGGTGGATAAAGTGGATAAGGGTAATCCTATCAACCAATGGCAATTGGACATGTGGCAATGAGGACAAAAGGGGAAATAAATGGAAAGAGAAAACAACAATTCTCTTGATTTTTGGCTGGTGTACGTTGATGAGTATCTTAAATACTCATTTTATCCCTATGCTTTAGTTAGTTTTTCTAGTGTTTTTATGTTAAATAAGTGCCCTAATGCTCTAAAAGTTCACACTTATGATCAGGTCATCCATTTGGTGGAATTGTGCAAAATTGGTGGAAAATCAAGTAATGGAAGTGCAGAGAGGCTACTGCATTTTGATGTTTTCAGACATCATATCTAGCTGCATCAATCCATATATGGAGTGGATTCTAAATTTCAAGAGTTTCAAGGATACCAAGAACACCAAAATTGGAGTTCGAACAAAGAAGTTATGCAAGTTCCAAAACTTGAAGAAAATCAGCAACATTGCATCACCTTCACAGAGAGGCTACTGTATTTTGACGTTTCTAGACATCATATGAGCCCTATTTCACCGCTTACATATGGATGGATTCTACACTTCAAGATTTAACGTACCAAGAACGCCCAAATCGGAGTTCGGATGACAAAGTTATGGCCTTAAGAAGTTAGAGAAAAAACAGGGGACTACAGCAACGTCGTGACGTTGAGAACCAACGTCGCGACATTGCAGAAACGTAGCATCCGGACGTCACGACGTTGCTGCATGACGTCGTGACATTCAGGGTTGGTTTTGGGTGGATTTTTAGCCCATTTTAAGCCCATAATGGAGGGTTTTAAAGCTCAAACCAGAGGGATCAAAAAGTAGGAGGATTTGTGATAGATTTGGGAGCTTTTTGAAGGGGAGGTTTCCCTCTCTCAGTGAAATATCTTGTAAGTACATCTTCAAGGGTGCTTGTTAAGAAGGAGATTAAAGAAAAGGAGATGGCGCTTTCACCAAAATCGCTTATTCTCATCCTCTTTCTTTGTTTCTCTTTTGCGCTTTCTTGACTTAGAGATGTTCTAGATTTATTTCTAGGTTTTTGCTGTAGCCTTACTACTTTCTCAAATGAATTAATGGTTAATTACTGCTTATTCATTAGTATGGATTGGATTTTATCTCGACTTGCTCTATCTCTGTATTTTATTTACATGGTAGTGTTTAGCCAACATTGACATGTTTTTGCTGGGAGTCTGAGATCAAGAGATGATGACCCCTGTGGATATGACAGAGCAACACTTGGCCACCGACTAAAATAGATATCCTTGCCTCCAAGTGTGGCATTAAGTGGTTTAAACATTTAAGCCGCTTTCGAGTCCAGGTTGAGGCGTAGATGCAATACACCCATCGGGCGTAGATAGGCAAATATATCTCGAGAGAGAATATCTTGTAGGCACGATCAACCCGTCAGCGTAAATCAATTAATATATTGAATGAATAATATATTTAGGTTAAAATTCATCGAGTGTGGTAGGTGAAGGCAAAACCCTAGTTTTCATAATTAATTGATTTAGCAAATAATATAGGATTAGTTTTTCTTTTTATTAATTGGAATTCATTACAATTTTAGGTCTAGATAATATTTAAAGTGTAAAGTCAGTACTCAGCACACTTCTTCCCATGGATCGATATCCGTACTTAGGTACACTATATGACTTGAGGCGACGCGTGCACTTGCACACATAGGCGTACACATTTTACACATCACGCTTTCGGCCTATCATACGTGCAGTGAAGGGAGAATTCAAATTTTAGATAGAGAAGCTCCAACTTCTCTCTAGAATTTTTAAATCGATCACGGCTCCTGAGAGAGGCAAGAAGTTAAAGTTGCTCCCACTAAGAAGTGGCTACGTGCTGGCACTCCATTGGGGAGTTTCTGACAACCCGAAAGGTAGGGTTCTCCTACTTGATTTAATCCTTGTTTAAGAGCCTTGTTAATGATTTGGGTTATATGAGGCCGTTTGATCAGTTCCGGAAATTTGGGAATGCATGATAGAATTTGAGACACATTTTGGACAGTCCACAGACTATTTGTGACACACCCCCACCCTCCTACTGCAAGCCGCCACTCCACAGAAATTCCAATTGCTACTCCCAATCCACTAGAAATCCTTGTGAAGCCGGTCGCATTGCTTGCTTAAACCTCGTATAAAAATTTTTCTTTTACTTTTTCTAACTTGTGATTTTGTAAAATCTTAGCAGCGGTAAAACCTCGGCAGCATGACGGCTGCGTATAGGACATATTCCAAATCCTGTATACACAATTTACACTTTATCCAAATATGGCAACCAGCAACCCAACACATTCTCACAAGACTACACTATGTACATACATATGTTCCAATATACAATTCAAAGTATATCCTTACAAAATATTCTTAATTACAAAGATTTGCACAAATGTCAGAGAACCCTAATATGTCTAGCCAGTCCAGGCCCGTACTGAAAATAGTTTTTAAAACACAAAATAATGAGTTAAACGAGCTCAGTGAGTGTATGCTTTATCAAATGTTTTGTTTTTTTGGAAAATATCTTAAAACTATAACACTGTCTTTTACAATATATTTTCTAGAAGCCTTGCTTGCTTACTTTAAAGTTTCGAAAACTTTCTGTACTTGCTTGCTTTTAAAAGTTTATAAAACTTTTCTCAAATCCCTTGCTTACTTGCTTTACTTTAAAAGTTTATAAACTTTTTATAAACTTCTTGCTTTAAAAAGTTCTAAAACTTTTTCAAATTTGCTTTAAAAAAGTTTCCAAAACTTTTATAAATACTGGAGCTTGGGCTCAACCGCATGCTTTGTAATAAAACAGAGCCTGGCTTAACTGGGTTGCTTTAAAATAAAACTGAGCCCGGGCTCAACCCGATCTTTGAAATCTAAACGGGAGCCCGGGCTCACCGTGCACCGTAGCTGGTTGATTTTTGAAATCAGAATGGCGTTTATAAATCATCAACCACCGGGAGGGGCCTTCCCGCTTGTTGTACCCTAGTGAACACGGAGCTCCGGGCACGATCGCGGTCGGTGGGTCGGACTCCGGTCCGCCACCTAGGCGGAAGGGCCCGCACACTTCACTCCACCTTCCGCAAATATGGTGGAATTGACTCGGGTCGCCATCACCATAATTTAGTTAGAGCCTTAACCTTATGTACTCCAAAGATGTGCCACGGCCTCTTTAAATGCATGATGCATGAACTAAGTTTGCCGACCAGGCAAATCTAAAATGCATGTATGATATTCTAACTCCACCGTGCATGTACGGTATGCTTGCTTAGAACTAGGGATTTTAGTTAGGCCTGTTTTCACAAATATTCTTTTGCTTGCTTACTTGTTCTTTGAAATATGGTTTTACAATTTTAAACCATTGCTTGCTTGCTTGAAACATGGTTTAATAATTCAAAAACCATTTGCTTACTTGCTTGCTTGCTTGAAAAATGGTTTAATAATTCAAAACCATTTGCTTATTTTCTTGCTTGCTTGAAAAATAGTTTAACAACTCAAAACCATTAAATACCAGTGTAAAACAGTATATAATAATAATACACTAGTATTTGAGAAAGATAGGTTTAGAACACTCACTTTTTCTGCTTACTAAACTTGAGCACGATTCCACAATTTTTCCCGCCTTTGCTTTTAGCCTACACACTCAAATGAATACGGCGAAGTATTAATCTCCTACGTAATCGCATAATCTTAACGTACTTCCTAGCACTTATTCATACTCAACGAATATCCGCTTTGTCGAGGCGGCGAGGTACGCTACATTTTTTATCGAGTTCCAATCTTATTTGAACCTCTCTTAATCATTTAGTAAGGTTCCCATGCTAACGGTGTATGAATTTAAGCTTTAATTACGAAAAACTACACAACTGCATTTTGGGCACACCTCAGACCGAGCTCACCGAATTGCACTATTACAGTTGTACCCTATCAAAATTTAAATTGACCTCAGACTTATGTTAAGCTGGCTGGGGTGCATAGCACACTCAGACTGCACTGCACACCGGAAATTTGCCCAGATTTGCTTCTTTTTGCCACTTTTGGTACCAACTCTCTTCGTACAACTTCTCCATTCCATAATACCTCAAAAACCAACATGGAATTCATCTAAAAAAAACTTCACAACACTTGAATTGGTGATTTGGAACCTCATACCACAAAACCCTAGGTGAAAATCCAAGAACTCTTATGAATTTAACCTAGCGTCCTGCCAATTCTTTAAGTAAAAACCAGGCAACATGATGATTTCATGTTTATTTTACACCAATTGGGGTTTTACCCACATAACCCCTACAAAAATCTAGGGTTTGGGTGATCTCTTCCAAAACCCTAAACAAAGGAGGAACAATTCTCCAAACCAAAACCTTAGGTATCCAAAATACCCATTATTTCAAGACAAAAACATACCTTGGTTTGGTCTTCTTCTCCTTCTTCCTCTTCTTCCTCCTCTTCCTCTTCTTCTCCCTTTCTTCTTCTTAAAACCGTGAAGCCCTAGTAAAAATAGTGAGACCAAAATGAAATGTTTGTCTCATCTCCAATTTATAGCCTCCTATTTCCCTTAATTATAAGTTAGTCCTCCATCTCTCAAAATTTGCACATCAACTCTTATTATTTATATGATGGCCCATCATCTTCTCATTTTATGATTTTCATATCCTTTTTGGCAATTACAACTTTGCCCTTTCTTCTTTTACCAATTTCCGGGTTCACTAAATTTATCATTTCATTTATAACTTCCGAAAATACTATACGTGGATACTTGTGCTCGGGAGCATGCCCACAGCTACATATCACACTCTGGATCGGCGCAATTTGTGTGTGGCTTGGTGTTATATTTGTGTGTTAAATCAGGTCAGAGTGGTTAGAGGCCGGAAATGGCCATGGTTTTCGGTTCTACAAAGTGGAATCGATGCTTGGTGAGAGGGCTACCCAAGAACAGCCCACTGCTCATTTTGGGGACTGTTAAAAGAAGTCTCGGTTTGCTTGTTGGACCGAAAATGTCCATGTGTTATTTGCATGAAATTTCTTGAAATGAATGGCTCGAGATATGCGTGGAAACGAGTTGTTAATGCATATAATTAAATGTATTAACATGATGTTGAATTATATAAAAATATAATTGTGTGTGAGCCTATTGAATTGAATTTGTTGATTACCCCAAGTGGAGCCACTCATGCTACATAAGTAAGGAATTGGAATAACATGATGCATGTGAGTTAAAATTTGTTAATATATGCATGATTGAGATATATTAACATGAATTGTTTGGAAAGGGCATATTGCATTCCATATGCATCGGGGCACCATAGAAATTAGGTATGAGTGCATAACATGGAAAAAAAAAAGAAAAAGAAAATGGATGTGAAAGGAATTTCAATGGAAGATTTTCCAAAGAATTGGGTTGGGAGATTGTCCAACAATTCACGTTGGAGGAGCCCATAAATTGTTATGAGAGTTATCCAACAAATTCGCCTCGGAGGGTTGTCCAATAGATTTTACCGAAACTAGGTAGTATGCTTTCGAGAACAAAAAATCTTTGCTCTGAATCAGTACTTTTCACATTCGCTTCAGCATGCGTGAGGGAGTCGTGAGGGCTCGAGAAGTGGAAAGGTGAGTCACATTCTCATCCATATCATGGTGATATTCAAGTAGGGATCATGTATTTGCTTGAATGTGTTTGGCTGCCATTACATGTGCACTTAGGTGTAGTAACCTATGCAGGAGATTATCACCATCAAGATTGGGTCTTGTCGAGGGAACATTATTTCAGGTAATGTGAGTACCTAGAAGACGCGCTATTAGAGGCCGTTTGAGAAGAAAGCCGATTGTGGCTTTGATATGTAATTGTAAATATAAAATATAATTCTAAATTTTAATATATGTTTGTATTAAGAGGATAATTAACTCTTAAACTATTGTGATATAGTTGAGTTTTAAATGTTTGGTGAGTATGATGTAGGCCAATGTGGTCATTTTTACTATTGGTCTCATAATGAGACTTATTGTGTTTTCTGACAGGTGTTAACGGTGGTCAACGGACCCCCGGGATTTGGGGTGTCACAAAAGTTTACTATTTCAATAAGAGTATCTTTAGAAATAAAATATATGAATTGTCCTTTTAAAAATTAATTAGATTAGATGTTCACTACTAAAATTGAAGTCTCTTAATTATTTAGATTTAAATGAAAATTGATTTCTATTTTCATGTAATAAACTATCACTAAATTCAAAATACTTCGCTTATTATAAAAATAATATTTATCACCACAATCCTCTAATCTTATAACATTATCAAAAAATAGATTATATTTATGTTTTATGTCGAAAAAGAAAAAATGTATCACTCGACCGATTTTATTCTACCAACGCATGAAAGAATAATCATTTTCCAATTGTATAAAATTTAGATAACTATAATAATTTCATCTATAGTTTCTAGAAGTTTCAGGATTAAATAAAATCACTCTGAAAATAAAAACAATTGTTACTAAATAATTGTTTTGACATCCCTATCCTGGGGTCTCGACAACTCGTCAACTTCATAAAACTCCAGGGATATCGGGTGTCCCAATAGCACACTCATTAGTGTAAAACCCGAGAAAATTCTAATTTTCTGAAAAATGGTAAAATGGTAATTTTGGTCAAAACCCAAAATTTTCTATATCTCGGATGACAAAACAAACTTAATCGTTTGGAACTGCCCCACAAACTCTAGCTACCAAAGTCGACTTCGTCGAATTCCGAGACAAATGGGACTTCACGCTTTTGAGGCACCGGTGCCGAGTGTCGAAAAACGGCTTGTAAGAGACATGTGATGTGACAAAAGTCATCTACTACATGTACCCATGTGACACATGTTGCATGACTAGTGAGAGGATGGAAATGAATGACTTAGATTAAGCCATGTGTCAAAGATCTAAAACTTAAGGACACAAATGGAAATTTTGAAAAGTTTAAATGAATAAAACAAAAGAGGAATAGTTTTCTTCTCCAATTTGAAGAGAAAACGTGCAGTAGAGGGCCAAACCAGATTTTAGAGAGAGAAAGTGTGACTTATCTCTAGATTTCAAGGCGTTCGGACCGTCGGTTCTCGTCGGACCAAGAAGCAAAGTTGTTCTACGCGACAAGGGCTACGCGTGTGCACCGATTTCATGGAGTTCCGACAACTCCAAGAGGTAGGGATCTTTTCCTACTTGGTTTATTCTTTGGCTAAGAGCCATTTTAATGGATGGGGATTTGTTGAGGCCTAAATGCCCGTGTTATCGATCTCAAAATCTTTGAACAGAGTGGAGAAAATCCCTATTGTGTGGCTGTGAATAGTGCCGACCCGAGGGTTTCTATGACGCCCCATTTCCCGGGGATCCGTTGACAACCCGTCTACCTACAGAATACTCGTGGATCTCGGGTAACCCGACACCACTCATGAAGACCCAAGTGTAGCCCCTTATACTGGAGCTCCCACCCAAGGTACAAACCCGTCCCAACAATTCTACAATGACCACATAGGGGTCCACATGCGAGTAAAATAATGGCCACTGGGCCCCGCATTAATACCCACAAAATACATCAACTATATACACAGTTCAAGAGTTAATAAATTACTTTTACCAAACATATATCAAAATTTACAATTCTAATACATGTTATACAAAAATGAATAATTCAAAGCCATAACCCTAGTTTCTTCTAAACGTTGTCTAGTGAGCGTCGTCTCGTGCACACTCCCCTGTGACCGAAATAGCGATCCGACAGTGGTGAGCAAAGCCCAAGAGGGGTGATAATTTCATGTGGGCTACTCCCACCTATGCACATGCCATGGTGCAAACAATCACATCCAAGCAATTATATGAACCTACTCCTGGATGTCTACATGACTAATCCCATGTCCCGAGTCCTCACCGACTTCACATATGCCTAAGCCGATCGCGAGTAAATATCCAAAGCTTTCAAACAAAATCTTTTTGTTCTTGAAAACTTGCTACCGAGTTTCGATAAATACATCGACTACCCTCCGAGGCGGAATTCTGGCTGGATATTTCAAATGGGTTTCATGGTAAAGGTTCTCCGAGATGAACTGCTAGACAACTCTCCAAGGCAATTCTTCGAAAATCTTCCATCGAAATCTTTCTACAAACATTTTTGTTTTTCTATTCACTCCCCCATGTCATGCACTCACTCCTAATATTCTGTGGTGCCCTAGTTGCATATGGAATGCATGACGCCAATCCCAACAAACTCATGCTAATATGTAAAACATGTATACTGTTACATACTAATCCACATAAATCATGTTATTAAATCTCACATCAATAACACCAAAATTAGCTTATATGGGCTAATTAACAAACACAAACATCTATTTTGAATCATTCAACATCAAGTAAAAATTCACACCAAAAAATTACTTAACTATTCACATGAACAAAGGAAACCTCGGGTTGGCAATCGCTCACAACTACAACAATGGGGATTTTCTCCACTTGCTCAAATGTTTTGAGATCAAAACACTCCGCCAATCCAAGCCTCTTAACATCCCCAACCATTACATGGCTCTTAGCCAAAGAATAACAAGAGTAGGAAAAGATCCTACCCTCTTGAGTTGTCGGAATCCACCTCAAAATCGGTGTCCACGCGTAGCTCCCTCGCACGTAGATCTACTTGCGAGCTTCTTGTTCATCGAGAACCGACGGTCCGAACAGTAGGAAATTTAGAGAGAAGGAGCTCTCTTTCTCTCTAAAAAATAAAAAATCTAGCCCCTGCACCTCCACTGCCAATTTGTCTCTCAAAATGAAGAAGATAACTATTGCATTTTGTCTTATTCTCATTTACATTTATAATAATTCTCATTGTGTCCCTTTTCTTTATTTTTGACACTTGGCACAATCTCAGCCATTCATTTCATCCTCTCACTAATCATGCAACATGTGTCACATGGGTACATGTAGTAGGTGACTTTGGTCACATCACATGTCTTTCGGGGAGCCGCTTACGGCACCTCGATACCTCGGTGCCTCGAAAAACATGAAATCTCGACCGTTCCCGCATGGGCTCTGGGCATTAATGAGCATTGATGATGGGCCTAAGTGACCCTTTTTACTTCACCCGACACACATATATTCGTAGGTTGACGGGTGATCAAATCGTATATCCCCGACTGGGGGGCGCCGCCTTGGTATCATAGCACAGGCATACGAATACCTAGACTTGATGGGCACGTAGATCATGCATCCATCAGGCATTTGATGATTGATGTGATCATGTGTTGTATGAATTGTGTGGAAATTATGTGCTCGTGAATAGCATGATGTGGAAAAATGTTGAACACTGTAGTTTAGTGTGGAGAAACAAATTGTTAGAGAAATTTTGGGCAAAATAGTCCAGAATTAAATGAAAAAAAAATGCGTATTGAAGAAATTTTTTTCTGAGGTTTTACAATGTGTAAAACTGGGGAAAAATAAATAAAATAAATTTTAATAAATTTATTTTATTCTACTGGAAAATGAAAACAAATAAATAAAATAAATATTGTTTTGGCTCAAAGAGGTGGAACAAAATGAAAAAAATGAGTGAAAAAAAGGTAGATTGGAATGGGCCACACCATTTTCGCTTGTGTCAGTCATGATACAACACTGTATCGTGACATACTCAAGGTTGTAAGCACTGTGGCAAAGAAGAGCGCACATGGCTTCGGCCAATACATCACGGGCCGGGCCGCTGAGTACGACCGAGGCCCTCATGACGCGGGGCCTGGCATACGCCGCGGGCCCGGCCGGGTGGGGTGTCACGCATAATTGTTTGTATCAGGACGCAGAGGGAGGCCCGCCACTCGGGTGTGTCGCGAGATAAAGCACGACACGGCCCCCGCAATACGGCCTGGGCAGACACGGCACGGCTTAATCATGCCCGCGATATGACCGGCTTGCGTCGCGACAAGGCGCCCCGCGCTACGCGATAGCGGCATTGCTCGCAACACGCCGCGACACGACGGCAAGTAATAATCGCGACACGCCCACGATACCTAATTTCGTGGAAGGCCACGATACGGCCGGGGGGAGGCCACGACATGACGTTTGGTGAGCCACAACACGGCCTACCAACGCTACACTGGCTATGGGTGTGCACACTGCGGCACTTGACCTACCTTTGACTCAAGACACTGCTCGAGTCACTGCTTCAGATTAATCGTTTCACGAGGTTTCAAAAAATATAAATAAATAAATAAAATAATTTTAAATAAATGAAATAAAATAAAACTCTTTTTTTGTTGCATATGATTTAATATATTGAATTATTGTCTTGCATTATCAGAATGCATGGACACAAAGGTATGAAATTTTTTCGAGACAATAGTGTCTCGAGGTCAGGTTTACACCTTAGAGATACTGCATTGAATCTTAACTTACCATTTGACATGTAGATGGCTAGTCGAGGCGAGGATGTAGGGTCCCTCCATGAGGTGCCAGCTGGGCACCACCAAGATTTGACCAAAGAGTTCTTGTCAGTGGGTCGTAGGGGATTGCGGCTACTACATTGCAATGCTTGGGTGCAACAGCCAGGAGGTCCGAGTAACTCCAGCGGTTTGTAGAGCACATCATCCCTCCGATATTCACAGGGAGAGTAGATCCATGGGCAGGGCGCACTTGCATTGGTTCATGCTTGCTGCATTAGAGGCTATGAGATAGCCTCGATACCACCTCAGGATAAGGCTAGTCAGATTTCGCGTAGGAGAGTGAGGCCCAAGTACGGTGGAACTGGGCAAAGACCTTTAGAGATCTAGAGGCAATGACTTGGGCAGAGTTCCGTGATCTTTTTATGGGCAAGTATTTTCCAGACACTGCTCGACATGCGAAGGCTCAGGAGTTCCTAGAGCTGAAGTAGGGGACGATGACTGTGATGAAGTACGTGGCTAGATTCACGGAGCTAGCCTATTTTGCTTATGACTACGTGGCCACAGACATGACAAAGGTTAGGAGATTCGAGAATGGGCTAAAGTTGTCCATTTGGGGCAGGATTGTAGGACTTTGCCTACCAGGCATGGACTATATGGTTGGGACTACCTTGACCATAGAGAGAGAGATCGAGGATGCTCGGAGCACTCAGAATGCGGGTGTTAGTAGCAAGAGGAAGGAGAGTCAGTCTTCTTCTAGTTCGAGGAAGAAGCCCAGGGCTTCGAGTTCACGAGGGTTCCGTGGCCGTGGCCATCCGGCCAAGGATAGATATGATTTCCACCCACGGGCGATGGTGTGCTACCATTGCCGCAGCCCAAACATACAGGAGGGATTACCTCAGAGATTGTGGATCCTAGGTTTCGGGAGCCGCATCCCAATCAAATGTGGGACAGAGAGGATAGCGCCTGCTCCTCCAGCCCCAAGATAGCCGTAGGAGCCGCACGCCTCAAGGAGCTGCATGGCACCTTCCATTACACAGGCTAGAGCCGACCATAGCCAGGCAGAGGACGAGCCCACTGTGCAAGGACATCAGGTTTAGGGCGTGTCTACGCCATCACACCACCTAACAGTCAAATGGATCAGCCGCTTAAGGTGGTACGCTTTGCTATCTCGCCAGGGCAAGAGTGTTATTTGATTCTGGTGTGTCGCATTCATTCATTGTTGCATCAGTTATGAAAGAGTTGGGCTTAGATGTTGAGGCTTTGGAGGAGCCCTTGTATATGAGTTCTCCCCTAGGGATTGTGGGTGAGATGTGGATGATATAGTCGTGGGTTACAGTTAGAGATCACGGGGATTCTACTCACAAAGTGGACCTGGAGGGTCATGGACATGTCAAGGTTCACGCCATCCCGGGATGGATTGGCCGACAAATTACGTGGTCGCTATCGATCGTGAGCGTAGGAGGTTACCACCTACATGTAGATAAGACTCTGTTGTATTTAGGGACAAGCATGATATTTTGCCCCAGACAGTGTACGAGTCTAGGTGTCAAGGGATACGCATGGGTTGGCTAGCAAGCCTTACTCCTAGAGGACGAGGTGAGACTAGGGACTTTAGATCTTACCTCGAATAGTTTAAGTAGCATGAGGATGTTCTTCCTGATGAGCTACTAGATTGCTCCGTGAGGGTCAGAGACTTCCCAGATCGAAGCCACACCCTGGTACTTCGCCCATCTCTATGACTCGCATAGGATGGTACCAATGGTTGTAGGAACTCGTAATCACTATAAGAGCTACTGGACAAGGGGGTTCATTAGGACCAAGAATTTCACCATGGGGCGCCCGGGTTCTATTTATACAGTTAAGGACAAGACCCTTCTGGATTGCATTGATTACAAGGGCCGAACAGTGGTTACGATCAAGAACCCACTCCATTGCCAATAGATTGATGACTTGTTTGATTAGTTGAGAGAGCACTCCAGTCTACTCCAAGATAGACCTTCGCATTGGTTACCACTGCTTGAGGGTTAGGGAGACAGACATCCCTAAGACAACGTTTAGGACGCTGCTATGGCACTTTTGAGGTTACTTGATGCCCTTTCGACGACGAATGTGCTAACAAATATCTCAGCTGATCTCATGCATAGGTATTCCAAACTCTATCTAGATCAGTTTGTTGTAGTCTTCGTGATAACATTTTGATCTACTCCTGAAGTAGAGGGAGCATGAGTATCACTGAGGATTGTTTACAGCTTGCCGAGACCACGCCTGTACGCCATGTTCAATAAGTGCGAGTTTTGGCTTAACAGGTGAGATTTAGACGGGTGTCGTGATCACACAGACCCAGAGAAGGTTGAGGCTGTGATGAGTTAGGAAAGGCCGAAATCAGTCTTCGAGGTACACAGTTTCTCGATCAAGGTACTACAGAGATCTATCGAGGATTTCTCCCGACAATGCACCTATGACGTAGATCGACCGAAAGGAGGTCAAATTTTGACGGGATGACCGGCGCGAGGAGGCATTTAGGAGTTAGAGAGACTTACTATCGTCCTATCTTGATAGTCCCGACAAAGGGACAGGGTACACAGTGGTATTCAGATGCCTCGAGTGCCGAACTAGATGTGCTTTGATGTAGTCCGAGAGGGTAGTAGCCATGGTCTCGCGCCTGAAGAATCATGATGCACTACCCACACACGACATGGAGTCATGGGCCGTAGTCTCGCCTTGAAGATTTTGTGCCACTATTTATATGGCAAATACTGAGGTGTGTACCTTGCTACCATAAAAAGTCCGAAGTATATTTTCACGCAACGGACCTCAATATGAGGCAACATGTGATGGACGGAGTTCCTAGAGGACCAGACTTCACTTTGCATTACCATCTTGGTAAGGCAAATGTGGTGGCTGATGCACTAAGTCGGAAGTCACAGGGAGCATTGGCTAGTGTAGCTTCTCGGGAATGGCGGATGCTCGGGACTGTGGGACAGTTTGGGCTATAGTACCGCGAGCAAACTTAGGGTACGTTGGGGTATTTAGTAGCTACACCATCTCTATTAAGTAGAGTGATCGAGTCCCAGGGACAAGACGCGAAGGTAGTGTCCATCAGAGATCGGGTACGGTCAGGTACGGGTGACGAGGGCTGGACCATCCACGCAGATGGTAGTCTTCGATATAGAGGATGGGTAGTGGTTCCCCAGTTGATTGATTTGAGAGTGGAGATTCTCAGAGTTTCATCAAGCCTCGACTCATTGCATCCAAGTGGGTAATGTAAGATGTACTAGGATCTTCGTCGCATTCATCGAGCAGATGAAGAGACATGTGTGTGGACTTGTTCCATTTGATGTCTCACGTGTCGCCAGTTGGAAGGCTGAGCACCAGAAGCCAGCAGTGGCTATTTGCTTTGCCATCGGGAGGTGGCCGAAAGTGGGAAGTGGGAGCACGTCGCTGATTTTGTGACCCACTTGCCACGGACACCTCAAGGACATGATGCGGTATGGGTGATAGTGGACCTACTTCACTAAGTTGGCACATTTTCTAGGGATGTGCGGATGGCCTCTACATTGAGAGATCTCACGGCCAGGTACATTCGAGAGATAGTCCTAAGCATGGAGTACCAAGATCCATAGTGCCTGACAGAGACCCGAGGTAGAGCACGACATGCACTTTTGGAAGAGTTTCCAAAAGGCTATGGGCACACGAGTGACCATGAGTACAGCCTTTCCACCCATAGACAGATGGTCGGGCCGAGAGGAATGCGTGTGTGTTAGAGGACATGCCGCGAGCATGCACCCTGGATCATAAGGGTAGCTTCGGAAGAAACATTTTCCCTTAGTCGGCCTCCTACAACAAATGCTTATCGCGAGTATACGCATGGCACCATGGTGAGGCCAGATGGGAGGCCATGCAGACACCGATATGTTGGACCGAGGTGGTGGTAGATAGCCCACCGGTCCCGGGATGGATTATGAAGAATTCCGAGAAGGCAGAGTTTGACACACAACGCCTTCTCACGCCAGTCGGAAGAGCATATGATGATGTACGACGTCGACCCTTAGAGTTTGAGGTTGGAGATCACGTCTTCTTGAAGGTGATGCCTAAGAAAGGAGTGGTCAGGTTCGGCAAGCGCGGGAAGCTATCGCCGAGGTTTATTGGGCCCTTCGAGATATTCGAGAGGGCAGGCAATCGTGAGCGCACCGGGGCTGGCTTTACCGCCGAGCATGTCAAGTGTCCATGAGGTATTTCACGCTCCATCCTTCCGGAGGTACACCCGTGAACCAACTCCATGGGGTGATCGGGAGAGATTGAGGTTGACACGGATGGGACTTTCGAGGAGGGACCAGTGTTCATTATGGATAGCCGGGATCAGGTTTTGCGACGCAATACCGTGAGGCTAGTGAGGGTGCTATGGCAGCACTGTGGAGTGGAGGAGTCAACGTTGGAGCTCAAGGACACGATGCAGGCCACCTATCCCTTCTGGTTTAGGGATGAAGGTATGTGGTTTAGTCGTTTAATACTTAAATGACTAGTTTACATGCATGGTATAGTGCATGTTGCATATGCATGTGAGTTGTTGCGATTGTACATAATTTTAGGACGAAATTATTTTTAAGGAGGGGAGAATGTAAAACCCGAGAAAATTCTAATTTTCTGAAAAATGGTAAAATGGTCATTTCGGTCAAAACCCGAAATTTTCGGATTCTCGATTTAAGAAACGGAATTCACCGTTGGAATCGCCTCACGAAATCTAGCTACCACGCCGACTTCTTCAAATTCCGATACAATTAATTTTACGCTGAGGCACTCTGCATCGGTTGCCATAAAATGGCTTGTAAGAGACATGTGATGTGACAAAAGTCACCTACTACTTGTACCCATTTAACACATGTTGCATGACTAGTGAGAGGATGGAAATGAATGGCTTAGATTAAGTCATGTGTCAAAGATCCAAAACTTAAGGAGACAAATGGAATTTTTGAAAAGTTTAAATGAATAAAACAAAAGAGGAATAGTTTTCTTCTCCAATTTGAAGAGAAAACGTGCAGTAGAGGGCCAAAACCATATTTTAGAGAGAGAAAGTGTGACTTCTCTCTAGATTTCCCGGCGTTCGAACCATTGGTTCTCGTCGGACCAAGAAGCAAAGCTGTTCTACGCGACAAGGGCTACGCATGGGCACCGATTTTGTGGAGTTTTGACAACTCCAAGAGGTAGGGATCTTTTCCTACTTGATTTATTCTTTGGCTAAGAGCCATTTTAGAATTAATGACTAAGAGCCCAAATGGTTGTGTTATCGGTCTCAAAATCTTTGAATCGAGTGGAGAAAATCCCTATTGTGTGGCCGTGAACAGTGCCGACCTGATGGTTTCACTGTTCACGTGTTTGGTTGTGTGATTTTTGTGTTGTTGGGTGATTCAAAATGAATTACTTGGATTGTTACAGCCCATGGAGCTTAATTCTGTGTTATCGATTGTGAATTGAATAACATGATTTATGTGAGTTAATTATGTTAATATATGCATGTAAAATATATTAGCATGAGTTGTTTGGGATTGACATATTGCATTCCATATGCACCGAGGCACCCTAGATGGTAGGTGTGAGTACATGACATGAAAGAAAATGAAAGAAAAATGAAAACGGTTGTGAAAGGAATTTCAAGGAAGATTTCAGAAGAATTGTCTTGGAGAGTGGTCAACAGCCTTCATCTCGGAGGCGGACCCATGACTGCTTTGGAAAATGATCCAAAGAATTCGCCTCGAAGGTAGTTCATTGATCAAACTCAGAGGTTTTGGAAGAACAGCTTTGTTTTGAAACCTGGGATGGTTCGTATTTGGCTTAGGCATGAGAGGAGTCGTGAGACTACACATATCAGCATGTAGACATTCAAGTAGGATCATGTATTTTCTTGAGTGTGATTGTTTGCCATTACATGTGCACTTAGGTGAGGAGTAACCCATGTAGGAAATTATCTCTATTGGGCATTGCTCACCCGCCGATCACTATTTCAGTACGTGAGGCATGTGTGAGGACGACGCTCACTAGAGACCATGTTTAGAAGAAAGTCGGATTGTGCTTTGATTAAATTTCTTTTGTATAACATAATAAAACTTTAAATTTTGATATGTTTTGGTTGTTATATTGTACAATCTCAACTTATGGTGATATAGTTGTTGTATTCTTGATGAGTATTGATGTATAGGCCTAAGTGGCCCTTTTTACTCATGTACATGTCTCATGATATGAGACACATATATTCCGTAGGTTGACAGGTGGTCAACGAGACACCCCGGGATTTGGGGCTTCACAATTTGTCTCAATATATTGAGACTTATTCCTGTATATTTAATTCACAAATATACAAAAATATATGATAGACTATTTAATCAACAAATTCCATTTGATACCCTTTATACAACAAAAGGTATACATGAACTATATCCCGCCTCATCCTATGCTGCTTAGCCACCCGAGACCGAATCTGCACTGAAAGGGGGTCCCACGACGGGTGAGCAGTCAGAGCATAATCTCCTAAGGGCTACTCACCTATGCACATGCAATGGCAACCAAACAAACAACAAACATTCAAGGAATCATGTAGCCTTACTTGAATGTCTACATGTCATGGATGAGAATGCACCACCCTATCCTACATTTCGAGTCCACAATCGAATTCTTCACACATGCTATTTTCCAAGTGGGAATCCATCACATTTTCCATTGACAACCATTTTCCAAACAAAGGTATTTGTTTTATATTTTAAATCCTTTGGACATTCTCCGAAACCTTAGGACACACTCCGACCATAGGAAATCTCCGAATTTGGACATCCTCCGAACACTGGACATCCTCCGAACACTGGACTTCCTCCGAACCTTGGACATCCTCCGAATCATGGACATACTCCGAACCTTGGACAATTCCCAATGAAACTTTTATTTTAACAATGGACATTCTCCGATTACTTTAAAACCATGCGCTCAGCCTTGATCAAGTCTCATGCCATTGGAGCCCACCTCTCGACACTCAACCAGCTGTGGTCATCTCACCATCTCCACGACGATGCCATCAAACACCAAACACCCAAGTGATAATCTCTACATCAAAGTCACACTGGGCAGTTGATCGACCAAACCATGCACTCACACCTAATGTCATGCATGTTCTTGTGCATACTAATGCATCGGTATGCAAATGTAATTATTTTATGTCACATGAATAATTACACCTACATGCAACATAATCAATAAAGGCATTAATATGTAATTCACCGGTGATGTTATTCAATCAAGATTAATACAAAATAGTCAAATCTCATCTATATAAAATAAGGCACCTATCGGGTCCCTTCACTAGTCATCATCGACTATTATGATACCTACCAAAATGAATTACAAAACCACAAGACACTGGTCCCTGTAATAAAAAACAAACTTCAACATAGTCCTGGGATCACCTGAATAATCTTAAAATTCATTTGACTGCTTGAAATGAATCCTAAAATCAACTCACCATTCAGAATAGTCTTGAAATTCAACCATATTGTCCTAAAATTAACCCGAAAATTCTAAAATTCCTACAGATCAGTCCAAAATTTTAGGTGATTTAAAATCACGCCTTCACGGCCTCTGGGTTTGGTCTCAAGCCATTAAATGACCTTTAGGCTAGAAATAACGCAAGTAGGAAAATTCTCTATTTCGTGGATTTTGACGAAACTCCAAGATTTGCACCACGTCTTAGCTCTCACAAGGTGATCAACTTTGCCTTCAGCCTCGACGAAAACCTACGGTCTGATTTCGTGATCTCGAGAAAGAACAAAGAGAAGAAAATAAAAATAAAATCCCCTCTCACGCCCATCGTCCATTCTGGTCCGACCTTCATTTTATCTTCTTCTTCTTTCTTCTTCTTTCTCTTCTTCTTATTATTATTATTATTGTTATTCTTCTTCTTCTTCTTCTTCTTATTATTATTATTATTACATAATTATTATTATTAATATTATTATTATTATTATTATTTTGCTATTATTATTATTATTCCTACGTTATTCTTATCATATTCTTATTACATATTATTATTATTGTTATTATTATTGTTATTATTGTTATTATTATTATTATTATTATTATTATTATATTATGGGTCCCAAAGGCAATGCTACAAACAATCAAGAAGGCAATGTTAGTTGCAAAAAGTGTATGTTGTCCAAAAAGTCCCTTAGCAATGCTACAAACAATCAAGGGCATGCATGCTGTGCTTTTGCAAAAAGTGTATGTTGTCCAAAAAGTGTGTACAAGTGAGGCTTACCAAATCAAGGGTACGATGTCAAGAGCTTTTGCAAAGTGTATGTCATTCAAAAAGTGTGTACAAGGAAATACCTTTAGTATGAAAAACTTAGACTCAGATACAACACCACCATGAGAGAACAAATGCCATATAGAACCAAGCTCGAGGGCAACATCAATCCTGTGGAAGTCAACCTAAACTTCCACCTAGATCTAAGTGTTTTTACGGTAAATCGCTTGAACCCACAGTCGCAAAGTTATTCCCCTCGTTTCAACTAAGTTACCTGTGGTCAAACCGATGACCAACCTAAATAGATCCAAAATACACTCTTATTTCATACTAATGTATCAGATGCAACGCGAAAACCTCGACTTCACCAAACCGTAACGGGGTCCACCGATGACTCCCAACCACCAAGGTTTGTGTGGCATCAAGTCAAAAGGATCTACCGACCACAAACCCTATGGCTTCACTCTGACTGCATGACTTCGAAGAATCAAGCACCTACAACTCGCTAAACTCTCTACCAATCCGCCTGCAATGAACACAAAGTCGATGATTCCCAACCAAAGCATGCCTAGTGGCATTGGGCTTAAAGGCTGCCATATACCCCTTGACCGTGTTCGTTTCACAAAGCGTCACGGCTTTCAATCTCTTTTCTTCTTTTCTTTTTTCGTTTTGCTTTTTCTTTCTTTTTCATTCGGAAATAATTTTACTGGGTCTTCTTTTGTGGGTAACACAAACCTATTATGGGTCGTCAAGAGATCTAAAGCCGGTTTTGCAAAGTGAAAAGAGGTATATAGCTTCACGACCTATTGATAAAAACTAGTGTGCACTGTGTGTGATTAGTTAAAGATGGATATACAAGGTTGAATACGCTGGAACTTCAATTGACCAAAAACTTAATCATGCATGGAACTGTTCTAACATTATGGCGGCATACAGGGCTTCAATTCCTCACTAAAGGCAAGAGTAAAAACAAAATATAAACACAAAAATGATTTATAAAAGTGTAGAGAAAGTAAGTAAATAATGCTATAAAGAAGCTTTTGATGTAACCAAGTGGCTATCTGAGAAGCAACATAGCTAAACACGACAAAGTATCCTTTTTACTATCGGCTAATACATGCATCCTATCTGATCTATGCAAAATAAGTAGGCGAGTTGATAAAAATTTAAAAACAAGACAATATGATAGAAGACACTCGACTCCTAACCTTTCTGACAAGTATGAACATGTCTCACATTTAGGTAGGGATCGGAGGCTAAAGAGAGGGAGTCACGACCACCTCAACTATCGTGGTGGTGTAGATCTTAGAAGGATTTTGGAAGGCTCTTCTTTCTTCTGATTCGCCCGACATATCGAGGAGCGCTGCGTGGGCTGAATCTGAGGGTGTTTGTGCGGGCTCATCCTTGCGGCGGCGAGAGGCTAGGGGTGGCTCATGATCCAGCATGGCGTGATTCGAACTATAGTGACCTCGGCTCGGGCCATCAGCTAGATCAGCGATGCACGTGTAGTAGCAAGTCTGCGGGACAGTGGACATCTTTATGGAAATTTGTTCTTGTTGTATAGGAAGGGCCAGCAGTGTCAGTAGGGGTTGGGGCAGTAGGAGGTGGAGATGAAGGAGATGAATCTGGAATTGGGGTCCTCTCCACCTCCACCTCCACCTCTGGAACAGGAGGCTCTCCCCTCGGTGGGTCCTCTGCCACATCATCTGTTTGCCTCCTCTTCTTTGGAGAGATAATGGAGATCGGCATGTAAAGAGATCGCTCACTATATCTCAGCATGTGCCTTGTGGATAGGACGAGGTACAGGCGATCAGCCGCTCACAAATATGAGCTCCTCGAGACTGGATCTCACAGGACTGGCTCAGCAACCTCGGCATCAATAAAGGTAAAGTCTCAGCTCGAGCCAGGCCCTTGCGGTGGACCTTCTCCTCAAAGTGCAGCAAAGAAGTCATGACAAGCTCGGAGGGACTAAACCAGAATCCCTCGGAGATCCGGTATAGGGCCTCGTGCCAAAGCTCCCTGCTTGTACATAGTCTTTATAGTGGGAATAGGTGGTACGAGACACGTGGTCCAGGAGCATCGGGGGGAAGGCTGCACAACGGAAGAGTATAGGCCGAATTTGTGGTGTCTCGGGCGAGACAGCAGACCATCTCTATTTGTGATGCGTGAGGCCACGGGTCCCGGTAGTAAGTGGAATTAAGCCCCGGAGCCCCTGGCAGCGGACCCTAATCTGTTTATGTGTCAGCGTTTCCGGATTGCCACTAGGCGGTGTCCCGATCTTTGACCGAGATCTCCGACGGACTAGGCACTCCAGGGATGTCATGAGTATGGTGAACTCAAGCACAACCGGGGGATAGAAGGCGCCTCGGCGTCGCAGATAGCGACAGATACTCTGGAATCAGCGCGTGGATCTACAAATCTTTGGTCCACGGTCGACCTGCCCGGTATGCCATAGTATGGCTCGTGAGTCTACGGCACGCGAGATCAACATTCCTAGGGATCGGATCGTAGCTGATCATAGGACGCCTGATCCTCAAGGCCGGGGATAGCTGGGGTGACGAACTCTCATATCTTTGGAGGGTAGCTGGAGCTCGAGACTGGATCTCGAAGACTCGGTGGGACGCGTGCGGACCCCCTTAGACGGGCCCTCGTAGTCTCGGGTACCTTTGGAGAAGGGGCAGGAGTCCCACCGGGTCCCGATATCGTCGGGATGGGAGGCTCGAAGCTGAACCTCCTTTGATATAAGCGACGGGGGCAATGTTAGGTGTTATCACTGCTGACTGGTCGGTGACCTCTGCTTGACCCTGGATGTGCATCGTCTCTCTGCAGTCTTGAACATTACGGGCACAACAATGGCCCCAGTCTGAACCATGGGGGAGCGAATCATGAGGGGCTGGGTGATGGCGGTGCGCGGCGGTGGGCCAGTCTTGGCGCGTCTTGACGAGCTCGAGCGGGCTCGGGAGCCGCAGCGGCGAGCGAGGCTCGAGCGCGGCGACCGCACACGTGAGTGAAACTGTTGTCTTATTTGAGGCTTTCAGCCCGGACCAGGCTCAGCGGGGCAATGCTAAGCGGAGCGGGGGCTGGCAGCGATGGTCCCTGATGATGTGAGACTTTCAGGCGGTGAGTAGCATAAATGCCTTGACTCGGCTGGCGAAACATGGTAGCGATGGCGCGAAGACTGGCTTCAGGCGAGTCTCGGAGCGACTGCGGATGGAATGTGTTCGAAATGAGGTGGGGGGCCGCTTTAAAAAACTTGCTAGAGCGATTGAAGGTCGGGAGTAGCTAGAAGGTTAGGAATGAATTTAGCTATTATTGCGATTCATGCTACCTGTTCAGCTGTGAAAAACACAAAACTTAATTCAAATGAATTAAAATAAAAATAAAATAAAAATATATATATAAATAAAAATAAAGATAAAAAATAAATAGAATTACTTAAAAATTAAAATTTTTTATATTGAGCTAAAATTAAGGTAAAGAAATACTAAAAATAAAATAAAGGCGAAAATTGAACAAATTAACTAAACCAAAATTTTGAGAATTTTACTTGATTTGGTCCCGGTGAAGACGAACCAGCTCAATTCTCTAGTTCCATTCATGGAGGATCAGGGAGAAGAACTCCTTCACCCTGCACGGTGATGTCTTTACGTATGCCTCCATGCTTAGCTCCTTTGTGTTGAGCTTCTTTTCACTTGGTCATGCTGTGCCGATCATTGGCTCTACAGGAGTGACTCGTGCAGTCCATTCTCCATCAATTGCTTCATTTTTCTGCACCAATTCCGCTTGCAGTAAGTGAGCTTTTGGTTTCCATGCGCGGACCACTTGAGCGGACTTTATCGAGGTCCTTGCATGTCATGCTAGCTAGCTTGTGCTTGTTGCTCGAATTCGAAAAAATGAGCTTCAATGTCATGTTGCCGTGTAAGATGCATGACTCCCATTAGGCAATTGATTACTCGCGCGTGACGTGGCCAAAATGGTCTTCAGGGATAATTGGCACATGATTGAAGCCCTTGCGGTCGGTTGGTGCTCAGGCACTAAAATCCGGTAGTGAGTTTTGTCTACCTTTGCAAAACATCCTTCACTATTCCCATAGGAACTTTTCTGCGTCGATCGGCTAATGATAGAGTGATGTTAGCGGGCTTAAGCTCCCACTAAACCCATTTGCTTATATCACGAATATGGCCGGTAAGTTTACTGCTTGGCCCCGAGTCTAATAGTGCCTTGTCTATGCAACTCCCTCCAATGTTGACTGATATTGTGGGGGATCCTGGATCCTTGTATTTCACTGGGGTCTTTCTTTGAATGATGGCACTGACTTGTTCTGTTAGGAAGGCTTTCTTTTCAATGCCCAACCCTCTCTTGACTATGCATAGGTCTTTCAGGAATTTTGCATATGTTGGGACCTGCTTAATCATGTCAAGCAGTGGGATATTTACCTTCACTTGCCTTAGCACCTCCCAAATTTCAACTTGGTTTGTGATTTTTTTCTTGCCTCTAAGTGCTTGAGGAAATGGAGGGGGCATGTTCTTCTTCATTGAATCTTCTCTGATTATTATTCTCTCGGGCTCAACTTCCTTTTCCTTTCCTGTTTCTTCAGCAGTCATGGGCACTGGTTGCTCAATTTCTTTTCCACTCCTCAGAGTGATGATAGCCTTACTTCCATCCATCGGGTTGCTGGAAGAATCTATTTCATGGACTCCTTTGGGTTCCCAGCGGTGTTTGGGGAAGGAATCTTCCTTTCTCTGTACCTCGATTAATTGTTAATCACAGTGATGATCTTGTGAGTTATCAATCTTCGATTAAGGTTGCTTTGAAGCCCATCTATTCTCTTATTCGAGTGCTTTCCACGGTATCTATTCTTTGAGCCAATTGTACATTGATTCCTTTTGCTCTTCCACAAATTGCCTACCACCTTGCTCGAATTTAAAATAGCTTGTTCAACGGGGATGAAGATGGGCATGGTTGAGGTGAGGAACAGCTTTGTTTGGCACCGGGGAAACACCTATGCGGGGGTTAGGTTTCGAGAGAGATTAGGGTGGTTCCTCGGTGGGATTATGCCATATGGGGCGTTGTGTTGTGGCTTGTATTAGCGACATTGGCATGCTCACGACATCAAATCTCTCGAGACAATTGGACAATGTTCTTCTAGGTGGCGAACGGTTAGTAATTGATGCATAGGTTGTATGTGGATTTCGATCCTTGCACGCACCTCCTTGTACCCTTTTTCTATTCCCCAGCTCTTCCGCTTCCTAAGTAGGTTGATATCTTTGCTTTCATCTCCATATCTTGGAGTGCATAAATGCCTCCCCTTTGGTGGGTGAAGGCTTCATTCTCCAACTTCCCTTGGATTCGGTTCATCCCATTACCTTGGAAGTTTCGATCACGTAATTTAAAAGTCCATGGCTTCATACAGGTTTGAAAGTCACCTCACTTTATGGTTTCTAGCGATTTGCTTCGCCGTTTGGAGACATACCACCATAGAAGTGATTCACTAGCATCAAGTGTCGAAATCATGATGTGGACAAGCGCGTGGTCTCCATGAACCTCTCAGCCAGCGATAAAACTTTTCATTATGGTAGGCGTAAGCGATGTAGATTTATTTCAAATTGTTAGTCTTGTGAGTATTGAAGAATTTTTTAAAAACTGCATGTAGCTCTGCCCGGCTACAATGGTTCTTGGTCTCGATGGGTCGCCATATTTTGGCTTTGTCTTTGAAAGGTTAATGGGAATGCCTTCAACCTGACAAATCCATATCGGTTACACCCTCCTTAAAGTTGTCTGAGCTTCCTCGAAAATCCTGGATGTGAGTATAAGGATTCTCATTCTCATTCCATGAAAATGTAGACGGGGGCACCAAATAGGGTCTCACCACCACCTCATCAGCAGGTGGTATGATGCAGGAAGGTGCACTCACCTACTGTAGAAGTGTATGTGGTCCCTCGTTGGCTTTATATCTTGCTGTTGGATTCACTAGAGCACCTTGTTGACTTCTTTGTTCTTGGTGGGGATCCATTTACTCAACTGTGCCCTGTGACTTCCACAACCTTGATCGGAGTTGGTGTACGATTCTTTCTGATCTACGAAATGTTTCTATCCCAGTGATGCATAAACCTGTAACACAAAAAGGGACAAAGCAAAGAACCTGAAGCAAGGCTTTCAAAAGGATCGAGTGTTAGCTAAAATATAAAATGGTATGGTAAGCTTATTGCGGTGAATCTTGAAAAAAAAACTTGAAATTCCTAACGAGCAAAATTCAAAAGGGTTAAAAGATCACCAACACTTGTAATGTGGATTGCAAGTTCATATCAACTCATCATCAATACGCCAGTGCGAAAGCGCGAGTCCCGACGCGGTGCCATTTGATTCCTACCACGGTAGGGTGATCCGGAATTAACAAAATTTGTTTCCTATTTTCCTTCTATACTGCGTAGTCAAGCTCTTTGTAGTATAAGCGGAGTCTAGGAGTCGAACACGGGATGGGTTTTCATCCCCTGAATGATTGTATCATGATTCAAAATGGTGAGGCTTTTATTTGGATTTTTGGATTTGCATTGAAAAGTGTGGGAGTTGTTGTCACTAGGTTAATTGAAACAGTTTAAATTAGATGTGAAATGAAGACCTTGAAGTCTTGGGTCACTAGATTGGCTTAATGAGGCAATGGGTGTCTGGTCATTTCCTCGCATTAGAGACAAATGACATATAGTCATTGCCAAGCAGGATCTTTGTTTAACTTTGAAATCAGCCCTTAAAATCCTCCTATTTGAGCCCAGAAGCATTTGCGGGCATTTAATGTTTAACGAGTTGAAAGCCCAGGAGCATTTAACCTACTTACGGTGGCTGCGTAATGACATCTAATGGATGTCGATTATCTACCATTAGAATACCTTTGAACCACGAGAAGCATGCCAAGTGACCAAAAATACATTAAATAGCATTAAACCATAGTTTGGAAAGTTTGAAACATATAAATGCGGTACACCTTCATTTAAAACGGAACACACCTGCTGACCCTCAAACTGACCAACTACTTGACCCCTCACTCTTCAAGGTTTTGAAGCTTAGCCAAACATCCTTTGAGTTGTCATCCTCAAAGGGATGTGTTTGTAATAGAGAAAAGTGAGAGAAGAGGAGAGAGAAGAAGAAAAAGCGTAAACCTAAATGAAAGATTTGCGTGGATTAGACAGGTTAGTAAAAGTTGAGTTCTGAATGTTATCAGTGACTATATAGCCTTACAAGAGATGTGAAATACCAAAATAACAAAATAATATGATTACATTGAGGGCAAAATCGGAATTACACAAGAAAGCGAGTCGTTTGGATAAAAAACAGAGGGGCAGCATTTTCGCTATGCACAGTGAATTTCGCTATCATAGTATTTCTCTATGATAGCAAAATTTCGCTATCATAAGCGAAATACGAGGCATAGCGAAAATTCAAATTTTAGCTATGCAATAATTAAGCTATGATAGCGAGAGAATTTAACTATCATAATGGCTTGTGCATAGCGAAATTTTGCGGGATTACGAAATTTTAAGCTACCATTCTGAAATTCACGCCTCTGCATTTGCCTTACGCCTTTAGATTTCTTGTATTTGGTTCCTTTCCAGCTTGACATTTCTTCATCCCGGCTTGATGAAATCACCGAGAATTCATACGAACTCAGCATAAAACATCGCAATTACGATGCCAAGCTTGATATGATGGCGGAGGTTCCCGAAACCTGCAAAACTACCAAAAACAACCTCGAAACAAAATCAGTAGTACTAATCGGACATGCACATGTCAATCGGCTTAATTAATATGATTAGTACGCACTAAAGCTATCTTAAATAGGACTCAAAATAACTTTTGGTACTAATCGGTTAGGACAACGAGATTTGCTAAGAGTAATACCATGAGACATGGGCAGTATCTCTTGGAATCTTGCATATTGAGGCAGTTTGATACTTTGTGCATGTAAGCACTTTGACTTAGACCAATCGCCTCTTAGATCTATCTCTATAGATCTTTATCCCTAGGATATAGGCGACCGCCTAAGTCTTTCATTGAGAAACTTACTTCTTGAGACTTGACGTGCGAGGTAGGGATATCATTCCCAAATGAGTAAATGTCATCAACATATAAGACCAAAAAATACAATTGCGCTCCCACTAATTTTCTTATAAACACAAGGCTCATCTTCATTTTTGACAAATCAAACCCTTTGCCCCGGTGATTCATCAAAGCAGAAGATTCCAACTCAGAGCTGCGAACCATAAATGGATCTTTGAAGCATACTTCTGGGAATTCTTAGGTTATACAAAACCCTCGAGGTTGTGTCATGTACACATCCTCAGTAAGTTTCCATTAAAACACAGTTTTAACATCTATTTGCCAAATCTCATAATCATGATATCACGGCTTGATGGCAATAAAATTCGATAGACTTAAGCATAGCTATAGGTGAAAAAGTTTCATCATAGTCACATACCATGAGTTTGTTTGAGACCTTTTGCAACTAGCCTTGCTTTATAAGTATGCACTTTTCCATCCATGTCAGTTTCTTTTTTAAAACCCATTTTGATGGTCTTTGTACCTTTAGGTGAATTGATAAGTCCATACGATGTATCAACATGGATTGAATTTCGAGACTTCGCGGCCTCAACATTTCTCAGTGCGTATCAACATAGCCTCTTGATAGGTAGTGGGTTCATTTTGATCCACTAACAATACATCATGGTTATCGATCCACCCAGAAATCCATATCTCTTGGAAGCAGCGGCGTATCCTATCAAATCGTAAATTTTGTGCGCATAGGAGGTGTGTCGACAATAGTTTGTTGACTATGAGTATCCTGAGAGCGGGGTTGATGTTATCTGTGGTTACAGAACTTTCTTCGAGTTGTGCCTTACTCCCAACGAGTTCTTAGAAACAATTCCACTGAGCACCATTCAGGTGCAGGCACTTTGTTTCTCGCGGGATCTCAAAAATCGCCTCCTGATCTCTCTTTGATACTGACATTTGTCGGTTATAAGCCTTTAGACTAATGTCTATATCAGCCTGTTAATCTGAAGACAGCTGATTATAGTCACATCTCATGGGTGATCTTTCTGGCTTTGGATGGAACTCGATTTAGTGTGAGCCTTGTTTGTTTTAGTGCATAACCCAAAGGTAAATGGAAGATCTGTTGGACTCATCATAGATCGAACCATATCTAATAAAGTTTGATTCCTCATCTCAGACACACCATTCCATTATGGTGTTCCAGGGGGAGTTAATTGTGAAATGATTCCACAAGTTCTAAGATTGTCATCCAATTCTTGGCTCAAATATTCACCACCTCGATCAGATCGAAGTGCCTTGATTATCTTACCCGAGTTGGTTTTGTACTTCATTTTGAAAAGATTTGAACATTTCAAATGATTAGGATTTATGTCTCATCAAGTATACATAATCATATATCTTTTGAAGTCATGATGAAATGTAATGAAGTACTTTTAACCTCCTACAGCATCCTAAACTTAATGAATCCCGTATACATCTGTATGTATGAGATCCGATAATTCATTGGCGCTTTCAATGTGTCGGTAAAGGGATCCTTTGTCATCTTACCCAATAGACAAGATTCACATGTATCATATGATTCAAATCAAAATAGATTTAAAAGTCTAACTTGATGGAGTTTGAGATGCGTTTCTCATTTATATGGCAGAGACGATAATGCCAAAGATAGGTTGAATTTAAATCATTGGACTTAAATTTCTTAGTAGTTATGTTATAGACATGAGAATTGTTGGATTTTTGAAGGTTCATAACATAAAGACCATCTAATAAATAGGCATTTGCATAGAACATGTCTTGTAGAAAAATTGAGCAATTATTATTCTAATAATAAAAGAAAAACCATCATTATCCAAACAAGAAGCGAAATAATATTCCTACACATTGTAGGAACATAATAACAATTATTGTCCAAAACTAACAAAAGCCCACTAGGAAAGTAAGTTCATAACTTCCCTCTGACCCAGCGGCGACTTTGCTCCATTGCCTGTCTATAACACCAAGTGCCACCTAGCAGGTTTTTCGAACATGTTTGGGGTATAATAAAGGAAATGAAGTATATTTATGCGAAATAAAATAAAGATAAAAACAAAAGTAGGAATATGCATAAGTTAAATTATAAATGTCGAGAAGATTTGAGGCTATTGTAAAGAAATATAATAAATTAGAGTGCGCCAAATATTAGAAGAGTTGGAGGACCAAAAAGAATAATAAAGAAAGATATTAGAGATGAAATAGGATGAAAATTGTGGAATAGACAAGTGGCTTAAAGGAAAGAGGGAGGATTTCCTCATTTGGTAGAAATTAAAATAAAGGATAAGACCAAAATAAATATCTCATTTTGGTCTTAGAGAGAGAGAGAGAAGAGAAGAGAAAGGAAGAAGAAGAAGAAGAGAAAAGAAAAGAAGAAATAAGGAAAAGAAAAGAGAAGATCATAGGTAAGGAATTACTAAATTTGAGTATGGATACATGGTTTAGAACCCTCTATCTTGTGTACGGCTTGGGTTTGGGAACTCCTAAACTCATTTCATGTAGGGTTGAGTTGAGAAAAGTTCTAAGGCTCCTATAGTTTGTGTTTTGGGAGAAATTTTAGTGCAGTAGAACCAAGTAAATTTAGGTATTTTGATCCCTACGTATTAAGCCGAGACCTTAGAACTTCTTTTTGGATAAGAAAATAAAGGGAATTTGGAAGTAAGTCTTTTAGTATATTGTAATTAAATCAATGAACTTGATGTTAGGCTTGCAGATTTCTCGTGATTTGGACCTCACGTAGACCAAGTTATGGTCCTTTTCAGAGATCGGCTCGATTCATCTGGTGGTCAGTTCATCGATTTAGGTCAACTAATGGGACTTTAGAACGGGTTTCGTGTCGAAATAAAGGGAATTTGGCGATAAGTCCTTAGGGAAATTGTATACGTCAGTGAACTTGATGTTAGGCTTTTGAATTTCTCAATTTGGACCCATGTAGACAAAGTTATGGTCTTTTTACTCTGAACAGTCAAATGGGTGAGAGGTCAGCCATAGAAGTCGATCAAGCCAGGTGTGAGACCTCGTCTGCGTGAGTCGGCCGGACCTCATCGTGGTCGGCCGGACCTCGTCGCGATAGAAGGTGTTAACCTCATGCAACGAGTCAAGCGGACCTCTCGTGCATGAAGGTCAGGAACCGTCTGTAGAGCTCATTTCGTCTTGAAGAGCTCGGCTCGTCTGTAGAGCTCATTTCGTCTGTAGGCTGGCTCGTCTGAAGGAAGCTTCGGCTCGTCATGAAGAGCTCCGGCTCGTGCGGGTTGACTACGCATGACCTCCAACCGGAAGGTCATATCTCATACGTTTGAACTCGGGTTGGGTTCTTGGACTATGGAAAGCCCATTGAGTCGAGAATACATTCTCATATGCCTGAGGAGGTTGTTAGATATCAGACCGAGGTGTTAGACTGAGCTCGTCACTTCCAGTTCAGCTCGTCGGTTCGAGTCAACTTCGTCAGGTTATTTGCGTATGACCTCCAACTTCGGAAGGTCATAACTCCTTCGTTTGAACTCCGATTCAGGTGTTCTTGGACTCTATGGAAATCCCATTGAGTCAAAAATAAATCTATATGCCTGAGGAAGATATTAGACATCGGACCGAGGTGATAGATAGAGCTCGTCCAAAACAGGTCAGCTCGTCAGTTCAGTTCAGCTCGTCTAGGTTGACTACGCACGACCTCCAACTTCAGAAGGTCATATCTCCTTCGTCTGAACTCCGATTTGGGTGTTCTTAGACTCTATGGAAAGCCCATTGAGTCAAGAATACATTCATATTCCTGAGGAGGATATTAGATGTCAGACAGAGGTGATAGATAGAACTTATCCAGAACAGGTCAGCTCGTCAGTTCAGGTCAGCTTGTCTAGGTTGACTACGCATGACCTCCAACTTCGGAAGGTCATATCTCCTTCGTCTGAACTCCGATTTGGGTGTTCTTGGACTCTATGGAAAGCCCATTGAGTCAGGGAAGCCATTAATATGCCTGAGGAGGATGTTAGATGTCAGACGGGTGATAGATTGAGCTCTTCCAGTCAGATTCAGCTCGACCAGTTCGGGATTTGACTACGTATGACCTCGGCCCAGGAGGGTCATAACTTCTCCATCCGAACTCCGATTCGAGTGTTCTTAGACTCTATGGAAAGCCCATTGAGTCAAGAATTCATAAATAGACAGATTGATAAGATTAGAACTCATATTAGTTTCAGAAAACACGAAAAACAGTAGGCACTACAGGTAAGCATAGTTATTTATGAACTCTCAGCCAGGAATCTTGAAAAATGCAAGGAATATGAATAAATGATTGTACGTATATATATATATATATATATATATATATATATATATATATATATATATATATATATATATATATATATATATATATATATATATATATATATATATATATATCACATATGAAATTACCGAATAAGCAATGAGTACTCGAGAATATGAGATATATGCGGAGGCATAAAATACATATTGATTATGCGCAGAACTTTGGTAGAAGGAGGGATAGATGGGCATGCCTATTAGGGAGAAGAGCTTAGAGTGCGGCATACAAGTTCTGATATCAGGCCGTTTGGGTCGATGAGATAGATCCGTTTGGATCACGGTGGCCGAAAGGTGCCCGCAGTGCCTTCGGGCCCTTATGAACCTTTGTTTTACGGTGAGTACGCATAACCGGGCCCGCATATAGATGAGGTCATTTGTCTGTTTACAATGATAACAGCGCCTCGGGCCCTTATGAACCTTGTTTCACCGCAGTGAGTGGCTTGGACCCTTATGGTGGTGGAGGCTGTGCCGTACAATGATAACAGCGCGCCGGGCCTATAGACCCTTTGTTTTACCCACGGTGAGTCACGTGCCAGTATATAGTTTCTGTATCCACTTCTAAGGTTTATGCTGACATGAAACATAAAGAAAGTGACAAGTATAAAATGAAATCTGGAAGAATATATGACATGATATGAGAAGCGCCCAGCAGCACTATGCGATGATAGTCTTACGATTACATGAACAAGAAATAAAATACAAGGTGACATGAAAGTATATGGATGATGATAGAAATTAGGCTAGTTATGATAAGTATATATATGAGTAATGATAATAATTTATGCTTGTTTATATGTGTTATGGCATTGCACTGTATAGAAGTGTGGTGACCTTAGTAAGGTCATCCATGTGTATTATTCCCACTAAGGCGTAAAGCAGCACGGGTGTTCAATCAGGTGTAGA
Organism: Tetrastigma voinierianum; assembly: GCA_016808115.1. Classification (NCBI taxonomy): domain Eukaryota; kingdom Viridiplantae; phylum Streptophyta; class Magnoliopsida; order Vitales; family Vitaceae; genus Tetrastigma; species Tetrastigma voinierianum. The sequence continues at coordinate 41,568 of JAEQBH010008025.1, read as the reverse complement.
TACGAGGAAGGAAGCCCGAGAGGGCCAGGACAGTCCACATCCAGCGAGACCAAGGCCACATCTAATAGGTGTCCACTGGAAGACCTTTAGGTCTATTTTGTATAGGAAATTTTGTAAACAATGTAAATATTGTACATGTTGAACATTTCCATTTATGGAGCTTGTATATATATATTTTGTAATCCACTGCTACATAATATAATACAAGTTAATTGTTTAACATTATATGAATGACCTAGCTTAAAGTTTATACGTGAAGGAAAAAAAAAAAAAGTGACCCCTCACTTGACACCCCTATGTACGAGTTGGGGCGTCACGGGTTTAGTGAGTATCGAACTAGGTTTAGGTGTTTCTTGAAAAGCCTTGGTTTAGACGGCTCTGGAATAGAATATATATGATAGAAAAGCTGTGTGTAGTAATGTGTGGGCCTGATGTGGATGTCCTTGTGTTTTGTATAGATGGATCTTCCCGAAGAAGGCTGGCACAGGAAGTGTCCTTGAGAACAAGGGTTATGGAAACCCACGAACCTTCGGAGAAATGCTTGATACCTAATGAGTACTTGGAAGCCTTCTTTGAGAATATCATGAACATGAAACAAAGTTTTGGATGAGTCGACCTCTCTAAGCTCAGTAGACATAGTAAGAAGGGCAGCAGGCGGAGAATTTCATGGTCGAGCATGGAAGAGTGACAAAATGCAAGTGCAGTTAGAGAAAAGCTAGAAAGGGTATTAGAGAAGAGTTAGATCTCCTCGATCGAGGAAAACCATCATGTGCGATCTCACTATTACAAAGTGAGGCATATGATTGGTGGAAATTAGTACTCAAAAGTCAAGGATTCCAAATCCCATGACTTGGGAGTTCTTTGTCCCGAGTTCGAGGCAAAATGATGCAAGGATGTATAGGAGATTCCCGAGTGGAAACAATTCTAAATTTGAGCGAGGAGCTTATCGGTGGCTGAATATGAAAAAGAATTTAACCGTCTTAGTAAATATGCACGGAATTGAGTCTGGCAGGCATTTCGGTGTAGGCAATTTGAAGATGGTACATGATTCCATCGAGGTATTTGGAACTACAGGCTTCTCTACAGACGGTGGATTTTTATCGGTTAGTGCAATCTGCTGATGATGAAAGTAGAGAGGCCCAGAAAGCGGCGACAAAGAAAAGATTTCAAGAAGAAGTTTTTCTAAGAGGAGCTTGTCCTCCTCGGAAAAAGAGCTAGAAGAATCTCGGCTCAATCGGAATATAGTTTCGCTACGAGGTAGAGGCAAAGGTCAATGTAGCACGTAGTGCAATTGGGGTGCTTGAGTTAAACGAGGGGAGGGGAATGCCCGAATCACTCGTTGCATAGAAGGCATTTGGGAGTTTGCGAGGATGAGTGACGGGAGGGTGTTTAGGTGAGCCTTGAGCGTTTGATAGCACGGTGTCCTGAAGTCGGGGGGGATAATAGAGTCAACAAGGAGTGGGGAGGAAGATGCGGCACCACTTTCGACTCGGATCGTGGTAGGGGTCGTAGTGGCCCGTCTTGGCATAGAGGGACGAGGAGGCATGGTTTGAGAGGTGATGGTCGTCTGTGCCTACGGCTTACCAGCCACGAGCATATGCCTCAAGGCGCTTCGTGATAGTCAAAATATCTAAGGTTATAGGTGGTATATTTTCTTTATATAAATCTTGAGATGCATGCATTGATTGACCCAGAGATCTACTCATTCCTTATGTGTGCATGGAGCATGTATTTGACAAAAGTACCAACAATGGAGAAATTAGCATACTGACACATGCATGTAACTAGTAGTTGGGAGCCTGGCGTTAGTGTGAATAGCATATATAGAAATTGCCCCATTGTTATCTGAAAGCAAAGAGTTTCTTCTTGATTTGATAACCTTCTGCGGATTAATGAATTTGAGGCTTAATTCTAGGCATGGATTGGTTGTCTAAGCCTTGTTATCGTTGATTGTGGACAAAAGGCGGTAGTGTTGAGATGCTCGGCTAGGCGGGGTAATAGTACAAGGCATTGGATCAAGTGTAATGTCGATGTGATCTCCACTATCTGAACTAGGAGATTTATGAGGAAGGATATGAGACATTCTTGGCTGTGATACTTGACTCGAGAGGAGTGAGTTGATGTAGAAAGATCCAAGTAGTAAGGGAATTTCGGATGTATTCACGAAGAGTTACCGGGTATTCCACATGAGAGAGAGAAGTGGACTTAGCCATAGAAATTGTACCGGGAGCAGTCCACTATGTCAAGGGCACCGTACGGGACATTAGCTCAGCGGATTGAAGGATAAGAGTCAATTGCAGAACTTTTAGATAAGGATTTATCAGGCCCGGTGTGTCCCCCTTGGGGGTGCACTGTTTATTTGTGAAAAGAAAGAGCACTCTTAGTGTGCATCGATTATCGAATTAATAAGGTGACAGTGAAAAACAAGTACCCATTGCCGAGAATTGAAGATCTTTTTGATCAGTTGAAAGAAGCGGGTGTCTTTTCGAAGATAGACCTGCGATTTGGGTATTATCAGTTGAGGGTAAAGGAAGGAGATGTGCCGAAGACTGCATTTAGAACCCGATATGGCCATTATAAGTTTTTGGTCATGCCATTTGGGTTGACTAATGCACCGGCAGCATTCATGGATTTGAGGAATAGGATTTTGAATACTATGTGGATCGATTTGTTTGTAGTTTTTATTTGATGACATCTTGGTGTATTCTAAGGATGCACGAGGGCATGAATAACACACGAGGAATAGTCTTGGGGCGATTAAGAGAAAGAAGTTATATGCTAAGCTACGGCCAAATGCGATTTTGGCTAAAGAAAGTTTCTTTCCTAGGCCATATTGTGTCTGCTGATGGTATAAGAGTTGATCCTACTAAGATTGAAGCAGTTGTGAATTGGAAATCACCTCAAAATGTAACCGAGGTGAGAAGTTTCTTGGGTCTAGCAGGTTATTATAGAAGATTTGTGAGAGTCTTTTCGGCCATAGCTTCTCCGCTCACCAAGTTACTCAAGAAAGGAATAAAGTTTGAGTGGACAGACAAATGTCAGAATAGTTTTGAATAGTTGAAAGGAATGTTGTTTGAAGCACCCGATCTTGGCCTTAACCTAGCCGGGAAAAGAGTATACCTTGTATAGTGATGCTTCGGGCATTGGTTTAGGATGCGTGTTAATGCGAGATGGGAAAGTAGTGGCTTATCACGTCCAGGCAGGTTGAAGCCATGAACAAATTATCCCACTCATGACCTAGAGTAGGCTACTTGGTAGTGTTTGCTTTAAAAATATGGCGACACTACTTATCACGGGGAAAAGTGTAGAATTTGCAGATCATAAGGGAGTCTCAGTACTTGCTAACGCGAGAAGAGTTAAATTTGGGGAGACCAACGGAGGTGGTTAAGAGTTATTAAAGGATTATGGCTTGCATCATAGATTACCATCCGAGGAAAGGCTAATACTATAGTAGCCGATGCTTTAAGAAAGCGAGAAGAGCCAGTGTTAGCAATGTCACTACAATACAGTGATTGGAGACTAGGAGATGAGGAGCTATGTTAGCTCAATTAGGCAACCCGTTTTAAAGCAAATGATTTATAGATGCGAAAAGTAATTTACAAATGGTAGCGAGACTACGTTTTAGAAAGAAAGGTGGAGTTTGTATTTCGAGAATAGATTATGTGTGCCGGATGATAAAGAGCTAAAGAAAAGTTGCTATCGAGGGCTCTTAATACGGTATTTACCATGCATCTTGGAGTGAAGATAAGGTGTACGGGACATGAAGCCAGTTTTATTGGTGGAAAAGGAATGAGCGGAGATGTGGCCCGAGTATGTGTGCAAGTGTTTGGCGTGTCGTAAGTCAAAGGCCCGAACACGAAGTGCCTGAGGTTTGTCATCCTTCGATTCCTCAATGGAAGTGGGATAACGTCGCAGTGGATTTTATTGTGCCCGGGTTTTCCCTCGCACAACAAAACATAGCTCTGTTTGGGTGATTGTAGATAGGCTCCTGAAGTCGGCCCATTTTATACGATCGAGGATTGACATATTCTATGGATCGACTAAATTTGAGTTATATGTAGATGAGATTGGGCGATTGCATGGTGTCTTGGATTGTCTATTGTGTCGGATAGAGATGCGGGATTTATCAAGATTGCGGAAGGAATTCTGAGTTAGCTTTAGGCAAGCTAAATTTTAATCACGGCATTCCATCATAAGCAGGATGGAATGATCGAGAGAAGATTGATTCGAGGTGCGAAGTTATGCTTGAGGTTGTGTCATGGAATTTTCGAAGTTGGGATAGGTATATTCCATTGATGGAATTGCCTATACTTGATAGTTTTCAATCAAGCATCGGTATGGCACCATATGAAGCTTTATGGTAGAATGTAGAACTCTGTGTGTTGGACCGAAATTAAAGTGAGCATAAACTAATGGAGTCGGACATAGTAAAAAGATCTGAGGAAAGAGAAATTGGTGTTCGCCCAGTTAAAGGCGGCTATTGATAGACAAAAGTCGGTATGCCAACCTAAAGAGGAGAGATATTGAATATAGCATTGGAGGCAAAGTCTTTTTAAAGGTATCACCATGGAGGAAAGTTTTAAGGTTTGAGTCGAAAGGCTGAGTTGAGTCAGGTTCATAGGGCCATATGAGATTTTAGAGCGTATTGGCCACGGCTTATCGATTGGCACTCCCTCGGAGTTGGCCAAATTACGATGTGTTTCATGTGTCGATGCTTCGGAGATGCAGCTGCGATGGAGTCGCACATACTACCGGTCCTGAGAAATACAAGTCTGAAAGATTTGTCATATGATGAGGCAGACCATTATGGCTCGAGAGGTGAAAACGATTCTTGAACAAACAAGTACCATTAGTGAAAGTGCTTTGCTAACCAAAGGTAGAGAAGAATTTGCCCAGGAGCGAAGCAACTATGAGAGCACGATCATCGAACTCTTCCGAATGGTATAATTCGGGTAGAAATTCTTTTAAGGGAGAGTTGTAACACCCCAATTATACCCCCAGCGGTTTCGAACATGTTTGGGGGTATAATAAAGTGAAAATATATTTATGCGAGGAAATAAAATAAAGATAAAAACAAAAGTAGGAATAATATAAAGTTAAATTATAAATAATAGAGAAGATTTGAGGCTATTGTAAAAATATAATAAATTGATCTGTAAATATTATAAGAGTTGGAGGACCAAAGAGTAATAAAAGAAAGATATTAGAATGAAATAAGGATGAAAATTGTGGAAGAGACAAGTGGCTTAAAGGAAAGAGGGAGGAAGTTTCCTCCTTTGACTAGAAAGTAAAATAAAAAGGGATAAGACCAAAATAAATAACTCATTTTGGTCTTAGAGAGAGAGAAAGAGAAGAAAGGAAGAAGAAAGAAAGAAGAGAAAAAGAAAAAGAAAGAAAGAAGGAAAAGAAAAGAAGATCAGGGTAAGGAATTCTTAGAGATTTGAGTATGGATACATGGTTTAGAACCCTATCTTGTGTACGGTTTGGGTTTAGGAACTCCTAAACTCTGTTTCGTGAGTTTGAGTTGAGAAAAGTTCTAAGGCTCCTATAGTTGTGTTTTGGGAGAGGGCTGGTGCAATTAGAACCAAGTAAATTTCCGTATTTTTGATCCTACGTATTAGCCGGACCTTAGAACTTCTTTTTGGGTAAGAAATATAGGGAATTTGGAAGTAAGTCTTTCTAGTAAATTGTAGCCACGTCAATGAACTTGATGTTAGGCTTTTGAATTTCTTGATTTGGACCTCTGTAGACCAAGTTATGGTCCTTTTACCAAGATCAGCTCAATTAAATCTGGTCGGGTCAGTTCGTTCAGTTCGGGTCAACTAGATGGAATTTAGAACGGGTTTTCGGGTCAGAAATAAAGGAAATTTGGTAGTAAGTCCTTCTGGGAAATTGTAGCCACGTCAGTGAACTTGATGTTAGGCTTTTGAATTTCTCAATTTGGGCCCCTGTAGACCAATTTATGGTCTTTTTACTCTGAACAGTCAAATGGGTGAGAGGTCAGCCATAGAGGTCGTCTAGCAGTCGGCGGACCTCATGCGTGAGTCGGCGCCTCATGCAACGAGGAGGTCGGCGGACACCTCGTGCGCGTAGAGGTCAGCGAGAGGCTGCGTCTGTAGAGCTCGGCTCGTCTGAAGAGCTCAGCTCGTCTGTGGGAGCTTCGGCTCGTCTGTGAAACTCGGCTCGTCACCGAAGGCTGGCTCGTCATGAAGAGCTCCGGCTCGTGCAGGTTGACCTACGCATGACCTCCAGCCGGAAGGTCATATCTTCTTCGTTTGAACTCCCGGTTGGGTGTTCTTGGACTCTATCGAAGCCCATTGAATTAAAGTCTGCATTCATATGCCTGAGGAGGTTATTAGATGTCAGACCGAGGTATTAGACTGAGCTCGTCACTTCAGTTCAGCTCGTCAGTTCAGGTCAACTCGTCAAGGTTGACTGCGTATGACCTCCAACTTCGGAAGGTCATAACTCCTTCGTTTGAACTCCGATTCGGGTGTTCTTGGACTCTATAAAATCCCACATTGGAATTCAAAAATAAATCTATATGCCTGAGGAAGATATTAGACATCGGACCAAGGTGATAGATAGAGCTCGTCCAGAACAGGTCAGCTCGTCAGTTCAGGTCAGCTCGTCTAGGTTGACTACGCATGACCTCCAACTTCGGAAGGTCATATCTCCTTCGTCTGAACTCCGATTTGGGTGTTCTTGGACTCTATGGAAAGCCCATTGAGTCAAGAATACATTCATATGCCTGAGGAGGATATTAGATGTCAGACCAAGGTGATAGATTGAGTTCGTCCAGGTCAGGTCAGCTCGGCCAGTTCAGGATTTGACTACGTATGACCTCCAACTTCGGAAGGTCATAACTTCTCCATCCGAACTCCGATTCGAGTGTTCTTGGACTCTATGGAAAGCCCATTGAGTCAAGAATTCATAAATAGACAGCTTAATAAGATTAGAACTCATATTAGTTCCAGAAAACATGAAAAACCGTAGGCACTACAGGTAAGCATAGTTATTTATGAATATAATGAGATATGAAAAATGCAAAGATATGAATAAATGATAGTATGTATATATATATATCACATATGAGTACCGAATAACAATAATTGTTCGGGATATGAGGTATATCTGGGCAGACATAAAATACATTTGTTTAATGCATAGAACACAGTAGAGGATAGATGGGCATGCCTATTAGAGGAAAACCAAGTCTGCGAGCGCCACAAGTTGATATCGAGGCCGTTTGGGTGGATGAGATAGATCCCGTTTGGATCCGCAGTGGCCGAAAGGGTCACCCACGGCGCCACCCGGGCCCTTATAGACCTTTGTTCCTACGGTGAGTACAACAACGGGCCCTTATAGATGGTCATTGTCTCGCACAATGATGACAGCGCCTTCGGGCCCTTATAGACCAACTGTTTCACACGGTGAGTCTGGCTGTAACCGGGCCCTTATAGATGGTCATTGTCTGCTCCTGATGATCGCGGTGCCTCGGGCCCTTATGGACCACTGTTTCACATAGTGAGTACAACGCCTTCGAGGCCCTTATAGTTTCTGTAACTCACTTCTAAGTTTATCTTTGACATGAAACATAAAGAAAGTGATGAAATTATATCTGAGAATGAAATCTATGAGAGAATATATGACATGATAGTAGAAGCATAAATAATTTGCTATACGATGATAGTATACAGTTACATGAACAAGAAATAAAATACAAGATGACATGAAAAGTATATGGATGATGATAAGAAGTGGGCGGTTATGATAAGAAGTATATACTATGAAATGATAATAATTTGTAGCGAACATATGTGTTATATGCATTTGTATAGAAGTGTGGTGACCTTAGTGAGGTCATCCATGTGTGTGAGGTACTGGCGTCAAGCTTAGCACGGGTGTTCAATCGGAGTGTAGGTACGGGATGAAGAGGAAGCCCCGGAGGATCGGACCAGTCACATCGGTAGGACAAAGACCACACATCAATGGGTGTCCAGCGGAAGACCTTTAGATTACATTTTGTATAGGAAATTTTGTAAACCAATGTAAATATTGTACATGTTGAACATTTCCATTTACTTGAGCAACTTATCACTATATATTTTGTAATCCTTACATAATATAATACAAGTTAATTGTTTAACATTATATGAATGACCTAGCTTAAAGTTTATACATGAAGGAAAAAAAAAAAAAGTGACCCCTCACTTGACACCCTATGCCGAGTTGGGGGCGTCACATACTCGTAGATCAACTTCGCCCTTCTTCAGTTGTCTACTCCTTTTGAGCCCCTGCACATTTGTACAAATGTGAGATCCACATCCAGAGTATCGATACCCGGGAAGCCCCAGAAGGAGAAAATTAATACGTATAACATAAATACCTAAGAACTAGTCTGTGAGCTTCTTCTTCTTCTTTAGATCCTCTAAATACAACTTGTAGTTTCTCTTCCAATTACTAGGTTCATTGCATGAGAAAGGAAACAAACACCCTCCGCTTTAGGGCTTTAGCCTTGGGTTCAAGTTGGGTTGGGTTAGCATTGGACTTTTCCTTTGCCCTTGCCCTTGCCCTTGCCCTTGCCCTTGCCCTTGTTCTTGAAGCCCTTTCCATTTTGAACCATCGAACATGACGGAGCTTGGATTTAATATTACGCTCGCGATTTAAGCATCGTATGCGGCTTAGGAGATAAATTTTGTCCATTCATTCATGTTATAGTTCATGATACATTGGCCGTAACTATCGGGAGTGAGATTCAAGATCAAATCGATTTGCCAACTCTTGGCTCAGTAAAATCAAGAAGCCTATCAAGGTCTTTCGATATAGCCTTTCATTTTAGAACATGAGCACTAAGCTGAGCACCCTCGAGCCATCTTACAAGAATGCGATTACCTTGGTAGTCTCATACCTTTCTTGCCTTGCTTATTCTTTGGAACATTTCCTTAAGATTGAAGATCATATCATAAGCTTCCATATTTTCAGATCATTACGAAGTTCCAGAACTCATGGTAGCTAGCATCAAGCATGCAACATCAATAGAGTCATTATGATGCTTCTCACTTAAGCATTCTTTTGTTTCTAGGAGCATTATCAGCTGGTTCTTCAGGGAGAGGTTCATCGAGGACATAAAGCTTCCTTTCTTGTTTGAGAACAATTATAAAATTTCGAAACCAGTCAAGGAAGTTAGTCCCAGTAAGTTTATCCTTCTTAAGGACTGATCGCAGTGACATAGTAGAATTGTTGTTGTTATTGTTGGCCATCTACAATGAATACAAAGTTCGATAAACATTTTTGGTTATGAAAAATTCTCACTAAATTAACAACCTCGAGAATAATCATATTAATCTAGTGAGCTAAGATCCATATTTTACTCAACTTTAAGTCGGCTTTGGCATGACATAAGAATTAAGTTATTTAGGTAGGTAACTCTTTACCAGTACATCTCATGCAACTCTTAGATATTTATGGGATTTTGACATCATATGTCACGGCATGTTTAAATCCCATTTAATGCCGATAGGCCCACGAAAACACCGTTTGATAACCTAATAAAGTTAAACCATTTTTAAACATTTGGAGTAGCACCATTACTCATCTTGTCTCACTAATGTAACCTAATGTACTTCTACTTTGTTAGAACCCACATTAGGTGATAAAAGGTTTGACAAGTGTTTAAATATGGATGGCATGTAACTTTAAATTTTATGTGAGGCATCTTGATTGATTTTAATTTCGAATTAATAGAACTCATCATACATCTAGTATCACATACTCATGTAACATCATACACTAGCATCTCATACATGCATATAATAGCGTGTCTTGATATGGCCTTAATCAAGATTGATCTCCATAAGCTAATATGAAGATCAACAGTCATTCCTAGGTAGTAATAAGCAGCTCCATGATGTCGATTTGACCACAAACTTGCGCATAGACACCTAGCTCCTCCATCATCATGGTTGGATTACATGACTTCAAATGGCTTGCATTGTCTCTTGTTTTATTACAACAATTAAATAAATACTACTAATAGTAAAATAAAATTACAATAAAACAAAAAAAACGTCATGCTGTAGGTACTTAATAATTACAACCCTTGTAAAAACAATAATAATAACTTTTATCAATCACATTGGTAAAAGGTCATCACGTGCACCATGTGAAGCAACACAACATACAAAATATATCATGTTATCATGCTTAACGCATAAACAATTTGCATTAAAAGAAATAAATTATAATGAGGCGTGTGTTTAAAACGATTAAATTCATCGATAAATTTTTTTAATAAGCGAAAGCCATCAAAATCACATTAAAAACAACATATTATGTAATCTCATTACACATAGGGCTTATTTTAAGCACCACCATAAACAATCATTGATAAATCGAATTGATATATGAATTCGTCCATGTATTAGTCTGATTAAAATAAAGCGAATCATATAACATGCTATTAAACACTTTAATGGCAATATCCCATTCGAATTCTTAATCATATTAGCAGATCTTTTTGGGTTTCGATTCAATCAATTAATACCTTAACAAAACCTATATTAACTATGTCGTTCACACAAACCATAATATCCACATATATTCAAAAACGTAAATCATGCCAAAAATCATATACATCACATACATACGATCAACATGGCATTATGATTTTTATACAGAAAACCTGAGTGGCTCGATACCCTTTGTTGGAGTTCACGAGCTGAGAATATCAATGCGGTTGGAACATAAATCTGACAAAATTTATAATTTTTATCATAACCCACCGAGGATCACATCGTTTCATAAAGGCGAAGGAAGAGATATGAAACTTACCTCTTGTAGATCGATTAGTCGACGATCAAAGTCTGCGTCTTGGTTTGTCGGATCTTCAAGGTCTTTGCCTTTCCTAAGCGACCACCCTTTACAGAAGTATCCACACACGAACAAATAATGAAACGATGCTTGTTGAATGCTAGTTGAGAGTTCGTCTTCTCAAAAGCGAAATTAGAGGATGCCTGCTGTTTTGGTTGTTCTTAGAGTAAAAAGCGACTACTACAAAAATATAGCCTCTCACATATATATATATATATATATATATATATATATATATATATATATCTATATAAGTACGCTAGGAGTTTTAAATCAAAAGCGAGATTTTTTTATTATTATATATTTAAAAACTCTTTTAAATAATAACAATTTAAGATTCAATCCTTATCGGATAAGGAAACGAATCTATTTATATTATTATATATTTAAAACTCTTTTAAATAATAACAATTTAAATTCAAATCCTTATCGAATAAAGGAAGCAATTTATATTATTATATATTTAAAACTTTAAAAAAAAAAAAACCCTTTACAAAATTGTTCCTTATCAGTAAGAAAATACTTAACAAATTAATTATTTGTTATAATTTAAATCACAATTTAAACTTTCTCAAAATTAGTCGAATTTAAATATGACTAATTGTTATTTGTAATTAAAATAATCTCATCATTTTAAATTACTACGGGATGAAAAACCATAACCGTTATTATTAGGTTCTTAATGTGGAGCCCTATAGGTTCATTAAACATTGGCATTAGGCCTAAATCGCATTTTGATCCTCTAGTCGTAAGTGGCCTCTATGAGACGATTATGACTACCCCGAGTTAAATGAAAGCTCATGATCGAAACTGACCTTAATATAGCTAATGACATAATCCTTTTGTACCATGATATCTTGATAGAATATAAGGCATGGACGAAATCGACTTCCTTATATTGTTACATCTTTGATTACTTTCGAGCAATTCGTACGACTAAACAAATGACATTGATCTCCATCAATTCATTTGAGCACGACCATTTCTCGTCTCAATTGTCGGGGAACTAGAGATATCTCTCTTTATAATAAGAGGGACAAATTCATATTAACGCTCATATCTAACACATAATTCTTATTATGTTCAAGTATAACCTTTATAGTCATCCGATTAAAGACAGCGTTTGATATCAAAACACAATATTCCTTATGTTGAGAACTATAGCGATCTCGAACCGAAAGTTTAATGACACAACTATTAGAGATTAACTTGTGACTTTGATACATGTATTAATCTCGAGCGAATTACATCGATATTTGTTCTCAACAAATAGATATAAATTTGATTTTGTATCTCATACACATATTCATCCCATGAATAATAAATCAAACTTATACTAATCTTAATTCGTGTTATTCCCCCACTTAACAATAAACGATTAGGGATATTTAGAATAATTAATAATATTATTCAAGGACATTATATAGAATAAACATGCAAATCATCATAATAATTAATTCTCATAAATAGTCAAAATACCATGTCCATACGATAGGCCTAGAGCACTATTACTAACAGGCTGATTGGAAGTGGGAGCACATCACGATGGATTTTGTGACCCACTTGCCATGGATACCCACTTAAGGACATGATCACGGTATGGGTGATAGTGGACCGGCTCGCCCAAGAGTCGGCATTTTCTAGGCGTGCGGATGACCTTCCGCGGTGGATAGATTACGCGGTTGTACATTCGAGAAATAGTTCGGCTACATGGAGTACCAATATCCATAGTGTCGAATAGAGACCCAGAAGGTTTCACGACACACGCTTTTGGAAGAGTTTCCAGGCTATGGGCATCTGACTGACCATGAGTACAACTTTCCCTGTGAAGACCGGATGGTCGGTCGAGAGAGGACTATACAAGTGTTAGAGGACATGCGCAAGCATCAGATCTGGATCATAAAGGTAGTTGGGAGGAGCATTTACCCTTAGTGGAATTAGCCTACAACAGCCGGTTATCGGGCGAGTATACGGATGGCGCCATATGAGGCATTATATGGGAGGCCCGACGGATCGCCGATTATGTTGGGCCAAAGGTGGGAGAGAGAGCTCCATCCTTCAGTCACCCGATCTGATTAGAGATACCTGCGGAGAGGTGAGGCTTGATGCAGCAGCGTCTCTCATGGCTCAAAGCCGGCAGAAGAGCTATGCTGATGTACAACATTGACCCTTAGAGTTCGAGGTTTGTGATCGTGTCTTCTTGAAGGTGATGCCTAAGAGAGTGTACGAGGTTCGACGACGAGGGAAGCTATCCTTGCAGGGGTTTATTGGGCCCCTTCGAGATACTTTCGAAGGTGAAACCTTTGTAGTGTACCGGGTTAGCTTTCTTGCCCGACATGTCGAGGTGTCCACTGGTATTTACGTCTCCATGCTCGGTACACTCCGAGATCAGCTCACATAGTGGATTGGGGAGGGTGAGGTTGACCTGGATGGGACCTTCGAGGGAGGGACAGTGTGCATTATGGATCTTGGGATCAGGTTTTGTGACTCAGGCTGTGGTAGTGAGGGGTGCTATGGCGGCACTGTGGAGTGGAGGAGTCAACGTGGGAGCGCGAGGACACGATGTGGGCCACCTATCCCTTCTTGTTTAGGGATGAAGGTACGTGGTTTAGTCGTTTAATACTTAAATGACTAGTTTGCATCATAGTGGATTGCACATTGCATATGCATGTGATTCGTAGTGATTGTACGGAATTTCGGGACGAAATTCCTTTTAAGGAAGGGATAATGTAGGACCCAGGAAAATTCCAATTTTCTAAAAAATAGGGTAAAACGGTAATTTTGGTCAAAACCCAAAATTTTTCTAGATCTCGGATGACGAAAGGAACTTCACCGTTGGAATCGTCTCGCGAAATCTAGCTACCACGTCAAATTTTGTTGAATTCTAAGACAGTCGGAATTTCACGTGTTTTTCGAGGCACCAGGTGTCGAGTTCCTTAAAATGGTTTTTTAGAGACATGTGATATGACAAAAGTCACCTATTACACGTAATCTTGTGACACATGTTGCAAGATTAGAGAGATGATGAGAATGAATGGCCTAGATAGTGCCAAGTATCAAAAATCAAGAAGAGGGGACATAAGTGGAATTTTTGAGATGTTTAATGATAATAAGACGAAAGATTAACAGTGTTCATCTTCTTCATTTTGAGACCAAAAATGGCAGAAGGTGTAGTGTGCTTGGATTTGTGATTTCTAAAGAGAGAATGTGTGCCTTCTCTCTAGATTTGTTGCCGTTCGGACCGTCGGTTCTCGACGGATAGAAAAGCCCGAGAGTCGATCTACATGGCGAGGGCCTCTGGCGTGGACAGATTTGGTGGAGTTAGGCAACTCAGAGAGGTAGGGATCTTTTCCTACCCAGATATTCTTTGGCTAAGAGTCATGTTTGTTTATGGTTAGGGATGATACGAGGCTTGATTTGAGCGTAAGATTCGGTCTCAAAACCTTTGAACCGAGTGGGGAAAATCCCAAATTTAGTGGTTGTGAATAGTGCCAACATGAGGATTTCACTGTTCACATGAATAGTGACGTGATTTTTGGTGTGAATTTTTATGATGTTGAGTGATTCAAAATGAATTGCTTTTATTTGTTAATTAGCCCATGTAAGCTAATTTTGGTATTGTGGTAGCCAATTTAATAACATGATTTATGTGGATTAATTATGTTAGTATATACATGTTTACATATTAGCATGAGTTTGTTGGATTGGCATCATGCATTCCCATATACCTTTGGGGCACCACCAGAATATTAGGAGTGAGCGCATGACATGAAATTGAAAGAGAAATGAAAATGTTTGTGAAAGGAATTTCGACGGAAGATTTTCCGAATAATTGCCTTGGAGAGTTGTCTAACAGTTCATCTCGGAGGCGTACCCATGACTGTTTTGGAGAAATATCCAACAATTCACCTCGGAGGGTAATCCAATGTATTTACCGAAACTCGGTAGCAAGTTTTCGAGAACAAAAATCTTTTTCTTTGAAAACTGGATATTTTACTCGCATTCGTCTTAGGCATATGTGAGGGAGTCAATGAGGACTCGGGAAATGGTTTATGTCATGTAGACATTCGAGTAGGTTCATGTAATTGATTGGATGTGATTGTTTGCCATGACATGTGCACTTAGGTGAGGTAACCCATGAAATTATCACTATTGGGCTTCATCGCGCTTAATCGAGGGCATCATTATTTCAGATACAGGGAGTGTATAGGAGGACCACACTCACTAGAGGCCGCATTTAGAAGAAAGCCAGGTTATGGCTTTGGTAGAGACTTTTGTATAACATGTATTAGAAATGGTAAATTTTTATATATGTTGGTAAAGAGTAATTTGTTAAGTCTTGAACTATTGTATATAGTTGATGTATTTTGTAAGGTGATAATGTAGGGACTGAGTGGCCATTATTTTACTCGCATGTGGAACCTGTGTGGTCATTGTAAATTGTTGGGACATGTTTTGTACCTTGGGTAGAGCTCCCCGTACAAAGGAGACTCTACTCGATTTTCGTGAGTGGTGTCGGGTTACTCGACATCCACTAGTATTCCGCGGGTTGAAGGGTTGTCAACGGACACGGTTTTGGGAATTAATCCTGAGGCTCCCACCTCAGTAGGATCATCCTAAATTGCTCCTTGTTTACCAACAATTCAGCAACATGCTCCACCTAAATTTGAGCATCATTCCTAGGTTTTTTCACCACTCATTTGCTTGGCCCATTGCACCTTATATGACACCACCATAACCACATGGAATTCCATACCAGTGAAGTCACATGGGCTAAATCCGAAAAAGCACTCACTGCATGGCTGCGGTCGACGGCCGACCCGGCGACGGCTGACCGGCAACTAGCGGCCCGACCGCACCGCGGAGGAGGTCTTTTATTGCCTCACATCATCCCGAACATATAGCTTCATCATCCTTGGAGTTAGGAAACATCCACTGCGTCGGCCACAGGATGAATACCATCGATGCAGCGAGGCGAGAGATGCATGCATCAGGGTTTAATGATTACCAACCTTCGACCTCACAGGAAACCTCTTGCTCCTCCTTCTATCCAGTTCTCAATTGAATCTTCTTGTAAAGGGGGTATCGAGAGCATCGGCGGTGATGGTGTACCCGACTAAGACCATACCATGTTCGACTAAGCTATACGACTGAATAGACCAATTTCCCGAAAGGCAGTTTGCTCCACGTCCTCCTAGCCCACACTTGACATTCTCTCTACATCGAGACGACATAGGGAACCCTCCCGGTTGGCAACACCGTGGCTTCCCGATCATGCCACCGTCTCATCCCAGTGGCCCTGAAGGGAACACACCACACCGGAGGACATTTCACATGCCTCTTCTCTTTCAGTTCTCTTATACGACCACACATAGAAGATGCTCCTAGCCTTGGCCACCTCACACACCCGATGGGTCTCTCACCATGCTCTCTCTCAGGTTCCCTCATGAGCCAACAAGGCGTCATATCCCCCTTATCACGCCTTAATCTTAGCTGCGAGATCTCTTGTGAGCATACCACCGTACCCACTTCTTCATTTCCTCATGAGGGATCATCGCCTTTCCTTCTGGGTATTCTTTTGCCAAAACCTCTCTTGATGGTCATGGCTCCTCTCTAGATTTTTAATTTATTCTCAGACCACACCACTTCTTGAGCTGTAAACCCCAGATGCAACAAAAGCTCCATTTATTCATAGGTCTTTCTTCAAACACCTCACAGTCATTCAACTGTATGAAAAGATGGACCCGAGAATAGAGATAAACATGACTTTCGCATTCTCCACCTCTTGTGGATTATCGAAGGCAAGCCTTCTCTTCCTTTACGCTCACCCTTCAACATCGAAACCCCGGAAGAACCCTCAGCTGGTTTACACCACG
The DNA here is from genome assembly GCA_016808115.1 of Tetrastigma voinierianum. NCBI lineage: Eukaryota > Viridiplantae > Streptophyta > Magnoliopsida > Vitales > Vitaceae > Tetrastigma > Tetrastigma voinierianum. The sequence continues at coordinate 24,820 of JAEQBH010008025.1, read as the reverse complement.
AGGAAGCAACTCAGCCTCTCTCATATTTACTTTAGCTTTGGCACCTGATCTTCAACAATTCTTGATGGTCATGGCTCAGCATAACCTACCTTTCCAGGCCTACTGACCCATGGGCACATTTCTCCTCCCGGGCATTTCTTGAGCACACTCTCTTGCCTTCATTTTCCTCAATAGCACAAACCACCATGGATGGAGCTTAGCCAAACACTTTAGAAAGACAGATTGTTAGGGTTTAGTCACATGATCCGAGGGCGAGAGAAGAGAAAGAAAACACTCTTATTCCCTAGGTATGAAAGAAGAGACATTCTTCACCGCTGACCCATACCCATCTAACCTTTCTTTCCCATACCTCTCTCACACCTTTTTCTGACTGAGACCTTCACCACGATGCGATTCTCCACCTTGCGACACCCACTTGTTGGTGCAAATGAGATTCTCGAAACTCGAAGCACACGAGAAAGTGAGACGAAAGAAGAGTTCTTCATAGAAATGCAGAAGAGAGAAAACAACCATTATTTAGCTTTTCTCACAAACACCTTACGTGCAACAAGGCCTCACTCAATACAAAACTCTGTATTCCCCTGTTTCTTTCCTACATTACTTGAGCAGATCTTTATCTCAAGAAAGCTAAGTTGCAGCAAACCAGAAGCATGAAGGGAAGAGCAAGACTTATAAGATTTCAAGAAGACCCCAAAGTGAACCGATTCCCATGATCTTCCCCAAGGTGAAGAATCAAGATCGATCAAACACTTCTCTTGGCTTTCACGAAGTTCGAAATAATTAAGACAGACAACGCACACCGGGAAAGCCATACAGAGACCCATATCTCATGCCAAGAAATTTTCGGAGAAACATTACCTTTAGATATCGAACAACACAAAACCAATGCGTGAGTCTTCTTGTTCTTAGAAACTATGTCGATCTTCAATTTGTAGCTTTTGCGAAAAATCACAAAAAATAATTACGAAGAGATCACCTTGTCCATGGGCATAAGAAGCCCGATGCGTAGATCTTCTTATTTGTCGAGACAATACTGATTCTTCAAATCTTCAAGAGAAGATGTCTCCACCCAATCGAGAAGATAGCAAGCGTGACAATATGGCTTTTAATTTGATTCGTGTTGCTCGGATGAACTTCAAAAATTATCAAGAAAAAAAAAATATAGCACATGGGGCTATTGTGAGGATCGGACAGCACGCGGCTTCCTTAGGCGATGCAAGTTATCCATGGTGCCAAAAGAAAGAAGAAAAGGAGAGAAAATTTGAGATTTTTATTCCAACGAGAAAATAGCATGCAAACAGAGCGAGACCACGCACCAAGCTAGGGCGAGTCTCTCTCATTCTCTCATTCCTCTCTTGATCTTACGCTGGTGCTCGAGATCAATCTTTCAAGAGTTCTCCTAAAAAACAATGTCGAGACCAGCTTGACCTAATAGAAAAAATAGAATCTGTTACAGAGAACTGTTATTTGTCAACTCTATTTAACATCTAGCTTAAATCCAAACACCATAGATGAGGGACACACATGACCACAGAGGCAGTTATAAAAAGTCATATTAAGTTAAAAAAAAAACAATGTACACCTTATTCTTTAAATTTTGTCTCAAGTAATTATACATCTAAAACATGATCAAGTTTCTAATAGATATTGAAAGTTAAGATTTCTAGTCTACTATCACATATTCAATTAAATGGGTTTTTATGATATTTATAATATGTAGATCTCAAAAAATAAAAATATAAAATTAATAGGCTTTAAATCAAGTAACTAGTAATACCACATATGGAAAAAGATGAATTCTTTTTTAATTGGAGTCTTATTTTTGAAGTATGTATATGAATGAACCAATTAAAAAGATTTAATTTTTATTTGATATGAACTTTAAAAATTGAATGATATTTTTTCCATTAATTTTACTTGAGTTTTAAAATAAATATTACACACATAAGTGAAAATGAAAAGAATGATAGTATATTATGTCATAAAATTGTCTCCGTAATCATAAGTAAGGATAATATTTTTTTCCTTTTCTTTTGTATGGTAACGTAAGTTTATTTTGTTATCTACTACTAAGTTGAATGACTAATTGTTTAGATTAAATTGTTTTAATTCAATACTAGCATAATTTAAAATACTTATATTTCAATCAAATGGTATCAATCGTTTTTTCTTTTCCCATTTTAAGTTTTGATAGATTTAATTTTACTTTTCTGATCAAATTTGTTAATATTGCCTTCTTAATATTAAAATTAATAATGAATGATTTGTTGTGACTTTATATTAATAGGATTTAACTTTTAAGTTATATTACAATTTAGCATTAATTGAATCAAAATTTGAGTTTCAAGTTAATTTTGAAGATTAGTGATATTTTATTATTAGCCTTATTCAATTTTTCTGTCTTACTTTCATGTTGAGTGTTCAAATTTTCATATGCACACCCCTGATTTGTGTTGAATATTTTCAAAATGGGTTTTATTTTGGTGTTTTTCGAAAATTCCTTTTGTACTTAAGAAAGCTATCACTTGTCCCACATCGAGAAAAGCGAGAAGAATTTTAGGTAGCTATATAAGTCATTAGTTTTGACTTATGGGTTGGTCCCGAAATTTTGAAGTTTTGTGAGGAGGAGGGACACAAGCGAGGTTGGGTCATTAGATCCAATGGACCATATTCTTTTTTGGGTAAAATCGGAGATGGGGTGCGGGTTTTAGGCCGTAGGTGCGGATGTTAATGCAGTGCGAATGGGTGTAATGGATCAATGGTTGTGACCATTGATGGTGCGACCGGCCCGACGGTACATCGAGAACGCGATTCGTCTATAAATAGGGATCTCATCAACATTTATTTGATCCCATTTTTTGAAATTGACTTGTCTTTGCGGAAATCTCTGCTCCTCTTTATTGTTTTTCTTATTTATGACATTTTTTTGCTCTAATGCCCACCATCGCGTAATTGGAAGGTAGTGTCTTGGTTTATTTGAATTATATCACAAGGCTATTTTGCTCTATTTTCGTTGGTGCATACGCAGATAGAAGATCATCAGATCACCCTCATTTTATCCTAAGGCGAATTTGCAATTAACCCAGTGCACACTTTTGGTGGGGGCAAATATTTCTTTAGGAAAGCGACATAGTAACGTGACTTGATGCGTACATTTCTGTTTTGGAGTTTAGCAGGCGACACGAGATTCTTCAACAATTTGCTTATTGGTCTTGTTCTGCTAGAATGAAAATAATGTATATATGAGCTCAAAAACCTTTAATTCTTTGCTTTTTGTACTTATTTATTTATTTCTATTAATCATACTTTTTTCTTATTTATTTCCTTCCATCAATCGCACTTTGACAATATTAAAATCACGAGAAGAATGTGCATAACTTTGACCAGACAACAACTTCTAATACCTTTTGCTATGGAGGGAGGAAAATGAATTACAATAACATGAATAGAAATTTACCTGAGATTATCAATGGAACTAAAACCTGCAATTCTAAAATTCCTTGCCTAATTTCATGGAGTTAGACTTAGAAGCAATAATAAATTGATGGGAAATCTGTCAAATTGGTCATAGTTTATAAATCTTAGGACACTCAATTCATTCAACAATGAACTTGAAGGTCCCGTCTCTACTTTTTTTGTCCCATCTCTACTTATTTATGTACATTGCAACACTTGGAATCTCTGGATCTTTCAAGAAAAAAGTTGAATGGAAGTCTCCCAGATTGTATAAGACAACTTTCTAAACTTAAAAATTTGGATGTTGGTTTCACTAATTGAGTGGAACTCTCCTCGAACAACATTTTCGGGGAAGCCAAGTGTTGGAGGATCTAAGAATGGACTCCACCTTTCCATTCGAAAGTGTTAGTTCCAAATAAATTTCCCTTAGTTGAGGTATCATTTTATGGGTTCATGCCACATAGGTCCTACATTTCCAGCTTGGCTTTAATATCAGAAGAATCTCGAGGGTCTTAGTCTCTCAACTGCTAGCATTTCAAGTATTATTCCAAATTGGTTGTGGGTATTTCTTTTAATTTGCAATACTTGATTATTTCTCACAATCAATTACAAGGTCAATTACTTAATTCATTAAAATTTTCTACTAATCACATAATAGGGGTCATCCCATCAAACATAGGTGAATCTCTTCCTAACTTGCTTTTTCTTTCTGTTGACAGGGACCATCCTAGCTTCCATAGAACACCTCACCTCTCTTGAAGTCATGGATTTTTCAAGGAATAATTTAATTGGAAGCATTCCTTCTACCATAAATAACTGCTCTTTCCTAGTTGTTCTAGACCTTGGAAATAACTTTGTGTCCTGACATACCAAAGTCGTTGGCCAAGCATAAAGATCTCAAATCGCTACACCTAAACAACAACAAGCTTTCAGGAGAGCTCCCCTTATCTTTGCAAAATTTAACCAATTTGGATGTCTTTGATCTCAGTTACAATAAATTATCAAGTCAGGTTCCTACTTGGATTGGAATTGCTTTGGTGAATCTTGTAATACTCAACTTGAGGTCGAATCTATTTTCTGGAAGACTTCCCTCCCACCTTTCAAATTTAAGCTCCCTACATGTCTTGGACATTGCACAAAGTAATGTGATGGGTGAAATTCCAGGAACTTTGTGTAAGACCCAAGAAAATTCTAATTTTCTGAAAAAGGGTAAAATGGTAATTTTGGTCAAAATCCGAAATTTTTCTAGATCTCGGATGAAGAAACGGATCACCATTGGAATCGCCTGCGAATCTAGCTACCACTGTCGACTTCAAGACATTCGAATTTTATCTTTCGAGGCACCGTCTGGCGCCATACGACAAGACGCTGGTAAGACAATGATATGAGAGAAGAAAGGATGCGATGGGTGGCCACCTTACTACATGTATCCATGTGACATGTCACGTGGGAATAAGGAGAGATACAGATAAACGCTTATATTATTATGTCAAAGGGCCCTTAAAGTCAAACTAAGAGGACAAAAGGGAAATAAAATGAAAAGAAAAAAGAGCATCTTCTCTTCTTTTTGGCCTGGTATCCGGCAGTGAGGGGAGAAAACATAGTTTAGAGAGAGAAAGTCTATCTTCTCTCTAAGATCTACTTGGCAGTCTGTGACCGCCTGCCTCACCTGAGCAAGAGGAGAAGCCGTCTACGCGCAAGGGCTACGCAAGGATACGATTTTGCCGAGTTTCAACAAACTCCGAAAGGTAGGGGTCTTCTCCTACTTGATTTAGTCCTTATTTAAGAACCTTGTTAATGGTTGGAGTGTTTTGGGCCGAAATGGCCGTGAGTTTTCGATCCTCCTGAGCTGACTCGAAGGTCAAATTTTTGGCCGCTGGTGACCTAGGGTCAGACTGACCACGGGTCTGTGTGGTTTGTGTACTTGGGCGGTTCAAAATTAATTGCTTAAATTGTTTATTAACCCATGTGAGCTAATTTTGGTGTTATTGCTATGAATAAATAACATGTTGTTGTGTGTTAATTTTTGTTAATATATGCATGCTTGATATATTTACATGAATTGTTGTGAATTGGCATATTGCATTTCACATGCACTAGGGCATCCTAGAACAGTAGGTGTGAGTGCATGACATGAAATAAATCGGAGGGTTGTCCAAAATAATAAAATTATTTCGGAAAGTTGTCCGAAGAATTGTGTTGGGAAATCGTCCAACAATTCACGTCGGAGAGGCCTATGAATTGTTTCGGAGAGTTATTCAACAAATTCACCTCGGAGGATTGTCCAACGTATTTATATCGGAGGGTTGCCCTTAAATAAAACAAATGTTTTTTTTGAGCCTAAACCCACAACTGACGGAATACTCGTGGATGTCAAGTGTAACCCGACACCACTATGCTGAAAATCAAAGTAGCCCCTTTCAGGAGCTCTACCCAAAATACAACCTGTCCCAAACAGTTCACAACGACCACACCGGGTCCACATGCGAGTAAAATGGCCACTTGGGCCTATGCATCAATACTCACAAAATATATCCCAACCAACTATATTACATGGTTCAAGAGTTCATGAGTCACTCTTAATTCAAACATATATTAAAATTTACAATTTCTAATACATGTTATACAAAAGTATCTACCAAAGCCACATGTCGGCTTTCTTCTCAAACACGGCCTCTAGTGAGCGCCGCCTTCCTGTACACTCCCTATACCTGAAATAGTGATCCCTCGATAGGGTGAGCAATGCCTAGTAGTGATAATTTCCTACATGGGTTACTCCCCACCTAAGTGCACATGTCATGGCAAACAATCACACTCAAGCAAATACATGATCCTACTTGAATGTCTACTTGCCCAATCCCATGTCTCGAGTCCTCACGACTCTCACATATGCGTCTAAGCCGCAATGTGAGTACGCTTTAAAACAAAAGTTGTTCTCAAACTTACTACTAGCGAATTTAGGTAAATACATCGACAACCTCCAAGGTGAATTGTCGCAGAATTCCTCTAAACAAATACGGGTCCGCTCTCGAGATGAACTGGTTGATAACTCTCAAAGGTACCGGAAAATCTTCCTTGAAATTTCCTTTCAATCAAGCCATTTTTCTTTTATTTTCCTTCATGTCATGCACTCACACCTACCATCTAGGGTGCCCCGGTGCATATGGAATGCATTATGCAAATTCCTAACAATTCATGCTAATATATTTTACATGCATATATTAACATAATTAATTCACATAATTGACATTATTCAATTAACAATAATAACATCAAAATTAGCTCACATGGGCTAATTAACAAATCAAGCAATTCATTTTTGAATCACCAAAACCACACAAAATTCACACAACACACCACGTGAACAGTGAAACCCTCGGGTCGGCACTGTTCACGGCCACACAAGTGGGGATTTCTTCACTGGGTTCAAAGGTTTTGAGACCGATAACATGGCCTTCCAGGCCTCATCAAATCCCCATCCATAAAATGACTCTTAGCCAAAGAATAAACCAAGTAAGAAAAGATCCCTACCTCTTGGAGTTATCGGAACTCCACAAAATCGGTGCCCACGCGTAGCCCTCACCGCGTAGAACGACTTTGCTTCTTGCTCCGAGGAGAACTCGACGTCCGAATCGTCAGAAATCGAGAGAAGCCAATCTCTCTCTCTAAAATCTAGAAAATTTCGATTTCGATCAAATTACCATTTTACCCTTTTTCTCAAAAAATTAAAATTTTCCTGCTCTTTACATTCTCCCTTCCTAAAAGAATTTCATTCTGAAATTCTCAGACAATCCACAACAAACCACATGCATATGCAGCGTGCACCATGCCATGCATACAAGCTAGTCGTTTAAGTGATGCTGACTAAACCATGACGCCTTCATCCTAAACAAGAAGGGATAGGTGGCCCATCGTGTCCTCAGCGCTCCCACGTTGACTCCTCCACTCCACGGTGCTGCCATGGCATACTGTTTGTACCTCACGGTCTTGTATTACATGGCTTTGATCCCGGTATCCAAAATGCACACTAGTCGAAGGTCCGGTAGGTGTTAGTACTCCGATCTCTCCCCCGATCCACTACGCCGCTAGATGCGGGTGTATCGCCAGGAGCATGGAGCGCAAATACCTCGTGGACACACGACATGCTTTGGCGGTAAAATAACGATGCGCTCGATTACTACCCTCGAGTATCTCGAAGAAAGTACGATAAACCTCGTAGTAACTTCCCGCTCATAGGAACGACCAAAAATCTCGCGCCCGAAGGCGTGATCGCCAACCTCGGAAACTCTAAATTAAACGTCGTACATCGGCTATAAGCTCTTACGGCCGACTTTGAGCCATGAGAAGACACGGTCGTATCAAGCACACCTTCTCGACGGTGTCACTAATCAGATCAAGACCAATTGATGAGCTCTCTCCTTTCGATCCGACATATCGGTGATCGCGTAGCCTCCACTCCTGATACCTCGTATGGTGCCATACAGCCCATACTCACGATAGCCCCATTGTTGTAGAGCGAATTCCACATAAGGGCTAAATCTCTTTGTGACCCTTATGATGCAGGGCATGCTCGCGACATGTCCTCTAACACTGTATGGTCTATCGGCCGACCGTAAATGCGTGGGTGGAGAAGTTGTACTCATGGTCAGCTAGTGTGCCCATAACCTTTTAGAAACTCTTCGAATTATTAGTGTAAAAACACCAGGGTCTCTGCTCTCAGACACTATGGATACTGGTACTCCATGTGGCGACTATCTCTTGAATGTCTGGCCGGTAAAATCTCTCCAATGTGAAGGTCATGCCTTTTTAATTAGAAAATGTCGGCCATTGGCTGGGTCATTATCACCCACTGCACATCATGTCCTTGCGATTGTCCAGCTGGCAAGTGGGTCACAAAATCCATCGTGACGTGCTCCTTCCGCTTGACCACCTCGATAATTTGAAGTAGCCCCCGCTCTTAAAATTGCTTTCATTTAACTTGATGACATGTGAGACATCATCGAGCGAGAGTCCACACATGTTTCTTCGTTTCGATCAGTGTCTCGGTGATGAAGATCTGGTATCTTAAGTGCCACTGAATGCATGTGAATGTCGAGTAGTTAAACTCCACAGTCTCTTTCTCTCAAATAGATCCAATGGGAACCATTGCTTGTCCTCTATCAGAATACTACCATGCATTGTGGATGGTCCGACCCTCGTCTACGAATTACTTTGTTGTGCCGATCCTTGATGGATTGCTATCTCCCAGTGTCCTACCCTTGGGACCCTGATCACTCTACTCAGAGAGACGGTGTAGCTACTAAGCTCCCAAACTATACCGATCTGCTCTCGTCACGTAGCCTAAGCTGTCTCACAATCTAGGCATTCATATCGGGAAGCTATACGAGCAATGCTCCGGGACTTGAGCTTAGTGCATCGGCCACCACATTTGCCTTATGAAATTGGTAATGCAAAGTGGGGAAAGTCATAATCCTCTAGGAACTCCATCTATCTGGTTGCCTCATATTGAGGTCATTTGCGTGAATATCTTCAGACACATGAATTACAGTACACTGGCCATTCGCCATATAAATAGTAGCGCGAATCTTGAGGCAAAGATAATGCTTGACTCCATATGGAGTATTATTGGGTAGTTTGCTCATGATTCTTCAGCGGCAGAACCATAAGCCCACCTACCCTCCCCGGTTTGCATCAAAACTCTAAGACCCGAGAAATTCCAATTTCTGGAAAAATGGCAAAATCGTAATTTTGGTTACAAAATTCTAATTTCGGTTAAAAATTCGAAATTTATTCTCTGGATCTCGGATGATGAAACGGATTTCTTGGATTTACTTGGAATCTTCTGGCGAAATCTAGCTAACATGTCAGATTGAGGCCGGTTAGAATTTACGTTTTTAGAGCATCATGGATTTAGAGATGTAAAGTAAAAGCAGATTTTGATCACGATAAAATGCTTTATGCCTGCTGCGTCTTTGCCGTATTCTTAGCAAGTGGCATAAGTAGAGAAATGAAAATGGATAGGCTAGAGATAGTGCTAGAATGTCGCTGGGAAAAGAATGGACAAAATGGTCATTTGGAGTTTGATTAAGTTAGAAAAAGGCAAATTAGCCATGATGGCCTTCTTCCTTCAAAACCAGACAAGCGTGAAATCAAAAGGGGATGCGGTGGGCATGGGCAGTCGTTTACAGTAGAAAATTTCTTCTCTCTAAAATATCGGGAGATCCGACAGTCGGAATTCGTCGGGACGAGAAGGAAAGCTGCTCTACGCGAAGAGGCCTACGCGTGCGCACCCGATTTGAGGAGTTTCAACAAACTCCGAGAGGTAGAGGTTTCTCCCTACTTGGGTTTTATTCTTTATTCAAGTACTTTGTTAATGTTTGAGTTGAATGAGGCCGTGAGGGGCCGTTTGATCGGTCCCAAATCTTAGGACCGAATTGTTATAATTTTTAAAACCTCAAATGGATAGCCCATGCAACTCACGGACTGTTTGTGATGGGTATGTTGGAAATTATGTAATAAATGGTGCTTTAGTATGTATAGGACCGTGTGGGTGTGAAATTAGTTCTAAAGTGAACCCAGCCAGTTGATGATTTTTCGGGAATAGTAGCAGGGTTTCACTATTCACGAGAATAGTGTTCCTGAAATAAATTTTGTGAATTAATATGTTTAATTAGGAAGTAATTCAAGTAGAATTGCTCGTGTTTGATCATTAGCCCATGTGACCTAATTTTGATTTGATGAAATGCGAAATTACATAACATAATTGTGTGATTTAATTTTTATGTGAATATATGCATGTTTATATATTTGAATGTGTTATAAACTGTAATGGAATTGGCATCATGCATTCCATATGCCTTTGGGGCACCCTAGGACGATAGGGTGAGTGCATGGTAATTCTTGAAGAATGATTTCGGAGGGGTAGTCTAAAAATGATATTATCGGAGGGTAGTCCATACTATAAAAATATCAATCGTCGGAGATGGCCCAATTGATATACATCGGAGGGTAGTCCATAAATAATATCAATCGTCGGAGACGGCCTAATTGATATATATATACATCGGAGGGTTGTCCACAAATAAACATAATAATTCTCATACGAGGCTTAGGCGAGTGTGAGGGGAATCGATGAGTTCGAGGTATGAGATGGTTAGTTAGACATTAGTAGGATCATGCATTTGTGAATGTGTGTTTACTTTGGAGCATTGCATATGCATAGGTGGAGTAGCCTTAGGGTGATTCCACTCTTGGGCAGTGGCTCGCCTTGTGAGGATGCTATTTTTCACGGTGCAGGGAGAGTGCGAGGAGACGGCTCAAGTCACAGGCGGAGTTTTAGAAGAGAAGTAGAAATGTGGCTTTGATGGTTCATGTATTAGAATTGTTTTAATTTTAATATATGTTGTATAAAGTAAGCAAATTGAACTCTGGAAATTGTGGATATAGTTGGATATATATATTGATGAGTAATTTGTATTAGGCTGACGGCTATTTGTACTCCATGATATTGATGTTTGGGACGGCGGGTTAAATGCGGAGTTTTTTGTATTTAGAGTAGAGCTCCCGGTACAAGGGACTTCTGCCAGATTTTAGTGAAAAAATGTCGGGTTACAGACATTCACGAATATTCATGAGTTGACGGGTGGTCAACGGACCCCGGAGTTTAGGGGCGTCACAAAGCACATCCTAGTTCGTACCGAGGCATCATGCATTGTGTACCCTGTCCCTTTGTCTCTGTCGGAATTTATCAAAATAGGAGCAAGTAATATCCTCTTCCAACTCTGGAATGCCTCCTCGCATCGGTCATCGATCAAACTTGACCTCCTTAGAGATCCGATCTAGTCATTGGTGCAGCTAATCAAGAGAAATCCTCAATTAATCTCCTGTGGTCTTCGTGATCCCGAAGCTACGTATCTCGAGTGACTTGGTCTCTCCCGACTCATCACGAGACTCGACCTTCTCGAGTCTGATGACACGATCTTGCGACACCCGTGTCTAAAATATCTCGCCTCATTAAACGAAAATCCATTATTTGAACTTGGGCGTATAGCTGATGATATCTCAGCAACTGTAAAACAATCCTCAAGTGATACTCATGCTCCCACTTTGATTGGGAGTAGATCAAAATGTCATCCACGAAGACCAAGACAAACTGATCCAAATAGGGTTAGAATATCCTATGCAGGAGGTCTATGAATGATGTTGGCGCATTCGTCGATCAAAGGCATGTATGGCTAATTGTACCGCATCACAGAAAGCTATCTTAGGGATATTTGTCTCCCTAACCCCTCGGTGATGGTAACAAGTGCGAAAGGTACATCTTGGAGTAGACCGCGCTCCTCTCATTGATCGAACAAAGTCATCAATCCCCTCTCGACAATGAGTGCAGATTCTTGATAAATGAAGCACAATTCGACTATCTGTAGTCAATGCATAGTCGAAGGGTCTTATCCTTCTTCTTATGACTAGGCAGGGAGCACCCCATGAGTGATGCTCGGTCTAATGAACCCCCTTGTCATTAGCTCTGTAGGCGGACTCACGAGTTCCTACAACTCAATTGGTGCCATCTATCTTAGTCATAGAGATGGCGAGTACCGAGGGGGTGTAACTAGATGAAGTCTACAACCCTCTAGGAGAAACCAATCCGAGCTCATCGGGAAAAACATCCTCGTACTCGTGGCCTTTCGAGGTAAATCTAAGTCGGTCTCACCTCGTCCTCGGGGTAAGGCTTCTTCAGCCAACCCCACCAACTATCATGACACTGGACTCATTACCTGCTTTGTATGGGGCAAAACTCCATGCTTGTCCCCGTGAAACACAACACGAGTATCGTCCTGCTTGTAGGCGGTAACCCTCCTACGCTCACAATCAATAATGACTCACATAAGTTTGTCGGCCCGATCCATCGAGGATGACGTCGAACTCGACATGCCATGACCCTCATGTGAGTAGAATCCTGAGATCTCTAACTCGCCCGACTCGACATATCATCCACTGTCCTCATCTAATCCTAGGGGAGAACTCACATACAAGGGCTCCTCAAGGCCTCAACCTCCTACTTGACTCTATCCACGGCCCGATGCGGCGATGGTGAATCACGAAGCACGAAATCAAATAACACTCTTGCCACGTAGGCGAGATAAGTAGCATTACCACAGCCTTGAATAGGCGATTCTTGACTCGGTCGGTGGTGTGATGGCGTAGACACGCCTGAACCCCGAGCATCCACGCCCAGGCCTCGTCCTCTGCCTCGACCAATAGTCCCCAGCCTCTCTGCTTTGCTGTGTAACGGGAGGTGCTCGTCTGACTCCACAGGCGTATTGGCTCCTCGGCTGTCTTGCGGGGGATTTGTGGAGGAATGGTATATCCTCTCACTTGTAGCTAATTGGAATTTACCTTGTCCTAAAACCTTGGATCCTTATCTCTTAGAGCGATCCTCTCCTCATATGTCTGAGTGTTGGCAATGGTAGCGCCTCATCTACCCGGCCCTAATTGTGGCTCTTGATCGTCCTTGGCTGGAGTGGGCGAGTGGCCTTGGAACCGCGTGAGCCCAAGCCCTCTGCTTCTTTCGAATTAGAAGAAGACTAACTCTCCTTCTCTTTGCTACTAACACACAGTGTCAGAGTGCTCGAGGCATCCTTGGTCTCTTTCTCTATGGTCGGGGCGGTCAAACCATGAGAGTCCATGTACGGTGGCGAAGTCCTGATCACACTTGAATGGACAACCGGTATTCTCGAATCTACGACCTTGGCCATGTCGAGTGGCTGCGTAGTCATCAATAAAAATGGCTAGCTCAGTGGTCAGCCGCATGCTCCATCACAATCATTGTCCTAGCCCGGCTTTAGGAACTCTGAGGCCTTCGCGTGACGACCGGTGTCCGAAAATGCTTGCACATGAAAAGATCATGGAACTACGCCCCAGTGTTTTGCCTCCGGATCTCTAGAGGTCTTTGCAGGTTCCACCATACCACAGGCCTCACCCTCCCAGTGAATCTGGTGGTCGATCTGAGTCGTATCGGAGGCGATCTCGCGTAGCCTCCCCAATGCCTTCTCGGCTTTACACTGAACCAATGGTACGCCACCATCGGATCTCCTCCCCACACAGTGAATATCGGAGGACGATGTGTGAACCTCTGGGGTTACTTTCCGGACCTCCACGGCTGGCACTAGCACGTGCGATAGCGTGGCCATGATCCTCGGCCTCGCTGAGCTGGGTGAATCTTTGAGTGGTGCTTGGCTACCTCGTGGGCGACCCAAAGTCCTCGCCCTCGACTAGCCATCTGCATGTCAGTGAGTTAAGATTCGTCACGGTATCTACAGGTGTAAACCTGACCTCAGTATTTACATACTAAAAACATTTCATACACAATGTCCATGCATTCATAGGTAATGTAAGACAATAAGTTCATATATTAAATCATATTTAACAAAAAAAATTTATTTTATTTTATTTCATTTTAAAACATTTTATTTTATTTTATTTTATTTCTTTTTTTTTAAACCTCGTGAACAGTGCTCATGAACAGTGTTCCCAAGCGGTGAGCTTCGAGCGGTCGCGTCAGTGGCCCCAGTCGAGTGCGATGCGCACACCTGAAGCCGGACTCTGGCGCCGCGGCAGGTATCGTGGTGGACTGTTGGGTCGATATCGTGGCCCCCTCCTGGTAGTGTCGCGTTATTGCCCGGCCATGTCATGGTCATGCCACTGCGGTGTCATTTAGCGTGGCCGGTGTCGCGGCGATGCAGGCTGTGGTGTCCACGACCCCGGATTGCGACACGGCAGGTGTGGCGGTACAACTCCTGCTCGTCAGGTCGTGGCGCCTTTACGTGATGCCGGCGCGCTTGGCCGCCGTGTCGTGGGGCGTCTTTGCGTCGTGCTCGCGACTTGCATCAGCCTGTTTGCACCATATTGAGACCTGAAGCGATTAGCCCCGGCCATGATACAATTTTTGTCTGCGACTCCCTCGTGGCGGGCCCAGCGCTGCGTTGCCGCACCCTTCAGGGCGGCCGTGGAGTGTTGTGGCCCTCGCGCCGTGTGCAACATTACACTCCGCTCCAGCCGTAGTGTCGCCTCTATCGCGCCTTGAGCACCTCCAGCCACAATGTCCTGTCTGATTCCTGTATCGTGACAGCTAAGCACTCAAATAGAGCGATAACCCACATCCCGGCCTCACACACAATTTTTTTTTTTTTCCACGTCATTTTTCCATTTGTTCCCGCTACTTTGAAGGCCGCCAAAAAAAAAAAAAAAAAAAAAAAAAAAAAAAAATATATATATATATATATATATATATATATATATATGCTATATTTATATATATATATATATATATATATATATATATATATATATATCTTTATATATATATATATATATATTTAATTTTCAGTAGAACAAAATAAATTCGTAACATTTATTTTATTTATTTTTCCAGTTTACACCTTCATTAAAACCCTCGGGAAAAAATCTTCAACATTTTCCATTTTAATTACAGATATTTGCTGAGAATTTTCTCTCAACCTCCTAAGGTTTTATTTTCTCTATGCTACTTACGAGCATATAAATCACGCCTGATCACACATCACTTCATTCACATCAAATACTGCTTGGGAATGCGTGATCTAACTTAGTGCCCATCAAGTCTAGGTAATCGTATGCCTAACTTATTGACACTAGAAAGCTCTAGATATTTATAAACCTAGCTCGTGCAAGGCGCGTGCCCCGAATTCTAGGGTCCGTTGTGACAGTCGACTACGAAATACTCGTGGATGTCGGGTAGCTTGGTACCGCTCCACGAAAATTGGGGAGTCTCCTTTGTGCGAGGGCTACACCCCAGTAGCCTATCCTAAGCGAGTTCTAGCGACCTGCTGGGTCCCATGTGAGTAAAATAGCACTTAGGCCCCGTGCATCAATACTCCGCAAAAATATATCCTGGCTTGACTATATTATATGGTTTCAAAGGGTTAATGAGTCACTCTTAATTCAAACATATATTAAAATTTACAATTTCTAATACATGTTATACAAAAGTATCTACCAAAGTCACATATCGGCTTTCTTCTTAAGCGCGACCTCTAATGAAACGTCGCCTCACATACGCTCCACACATGCACGAATAGTGATCGGTGAGCAATGTCCAGTAGTGATAATTTCCTACATGGGTTACTCCCCACCTAAGTGTCTTGAATCCTCACTGACTCCCTCACATTTTCGCCAAATGCGAGTAAAATACAATTTTCAAACAAAGGTTTTGTTCTCAAAGAAAACTACTATCGAACTGATAAATACATTGGAGAACCCTCCCAGAGGTGAATTCTTTGGGTAATTCTCAAAAGCTTGATCATAAAATTAAAAGCCTCAAGATGAAGCGTGGACAACTCTGCAAGCGATTCTTCGGAAAATCTTCATGAGAATTCCTTTCTGATCGTTTCATTTTTCTTTTATTTTCAGCTGTGTCATGCACTCCATACCATCAAAGTGCCCCAGTTATATGGAATGCATTATGCCAATTCCTAACAATTCATGCCAATATATTTTACATGCATATATTAACATAATTAATTCACATTATTCAATTCCAAATAATAACATCAAAATTAGCTCACATGGGCTAATTAACAAATCAAGAAATTCATTTTTGAATCACCGAAACCACACAAAATTCACACAACACACCACGTGAACAGTGAAACCCTCGGGTCGTCACTATTCACGACCACACAAGTGGGATTTCTTCACTCGGTTCAAAGGTTTAAGGCCAGATGCTCCTGACCTTCGGGCCTCATCGAATCCCGTCAATAAAATGGCTCTTGGCCAAGAATAAACCAAGTAAGAAAAGATCCTTTACCTCTTGGGTTGTTGGAACTTCATAATCGGTGCCGCGTAGCCCTCGCTAGCGTAGAAACGACTTTCTTCTTGCTCAGAAACGAGCCTTAAGCAGTCCCGAGCATAGGAAATCTAAAGAGAAGTCTCACTCTCTCTCTCTAAAAACTGGTTTCAGCCCTCACTTCACGTTTTCTCCAATTTTTGGAGAAGAAGACTATTGCTCTTTGTCTTATTCACTTAAACATTTCAATTAATTCCCATTGTGTCCTTAAGTTTTGGATTTTTAACACATGGCTTAATCTAAGCCATTCATTTCCATCCTCTCACTAGTCATACAACATGTGTCACATGGGTACATGTAGTAGGTGACTTTTGTCACATCACATGTTTTTTCTCATGTGGTTTTTACAACTTTGGCACTTTCGGTGCCTCGAAAAGTGCAATTAGGTATCTCGGAGTGACTGAGAATCGGCGTGGTATTTGATTTCGCGAGATAGTTCCAACGGTGAAGTCCGTTTTGTCATCCAAGATGTAGAAAAATTTTGGATTTTGACCGAAATTACCATTTTTCCATTCTTCAGAAAATTAGAATTTTCTCAGGTTTTACATTGGGCATGTAGACATTCGAGTAAGAATCATGAATTCACTTGAATGTGTGTGTTTTTCCATTGCATGAGCACTTAGGTGGGGAGTAACCCATGTAGGAGGTTATCACTACGAGATTGACCCGGAAGGAGGTCAAGTTTGATTGGGATGACCCCGATGCGGCGTTCGGGAGTTGAGAAGAGGCTCACGGGAGGCTCGCTCTGACTCTATCTTGAATCCGGACGAGACGAGTACACAGTATGTTATCTTGCCTCAAGGCGGTGGGATGTGTCGCAATCTGATCTGGGAGAGTGGTAGCTTATGGTTCCCATCGGAGTTGAAGGATCGTAGGCGAAATTACCCCTTGCGATATGGAGTTGGCGGCCTTCGCCTTGAAGATTTGACACCACTATTTATATGGTGAGCAGTTTGAGATGTACTCATACCACAAAAGTCTAAAGTATATTTTCACACAACGGGATCTCAATATGAGGCAACACAGATGGATGGAGTTCACAGAGTTAGCAGACTTCACTTTCCATTACCATCACAGTAAAGGCGGCGTAGTGGCTGTGCATAGTCGAGTCGAGGAGCGTGGCTAATATAAACTCGGGGTAAGGCGGATGCTTTCGAGGCAGGTGGGACGGTTGAGGCTGCAGTCTGTGAGCAAGCTTAGAATGCGTTAGGGAGTTTAAGTAGCTGATCTCTATTGACCAAGAGTGATCGAGTCCCGGGGGCGGGATGCGGAGATAGTGCATCAGGGCCGGTCACGGTCGAGGTACGAGTGACGGTGGACCATCCACGCAGATGGTAGTCTTCGGTATAGAGGACGGGTAGTGGTTCCCCTGTTGATCGATTTGAGAGAGGAGATCCTTAGGAGTTCAACGCTCTCGATTTGTTATTGCATCCAGTGTACGAAGATGTCTGAGATCTTAAATCGCCGGTACTACTGGGCGGGATGAAGAGACATGTAAGGGGACTTTGTTCGGCGATGTCTCACGTGTCGACAAGTTGGCGAGCACCAAAGCCGGCGAGGGGCTACTTTAGCCATTAGAGGTGGTTGAGTGGAAGTGGGGAGCAACGATCACGCGATGGATTTTGTGACCATGCCGCCAGGCCGCGGAGGTAACGGCGGTGTGGGTGATAGTGAACCGACTCACTGATCGACACTTTTCTAGTCGTGTAGATTACCTTCACACTGGAGGAATTCTTCCGGTTGTATATTCGAGAGATCGTTCGGCTACATGGAGTGCCAGTATCCATAGTGTCGAGACCAGACCCACGAGAGTTCTGGTAGCACTTTTGGAAGAGCTTCGAAAATTTGTGGAGCTTCTGTTGACCATGAAATCTGACCTTCCACCCACGGACGGATGGTCGAGTTAGAGGACCATCACAGGTTGTTAGAGGACATCTTTGCGAGCATGTGTCACGGATCATAAGAATTAGGCGGGAAGGCATTTGCTCTTAGTGGAATTCCTTTTCCTGACAATAGTTATCAAGGTATCACGGATGGCACCATATGAGGCATTGTATGGGAGACCATGCAAATCACCTATTTGTTGGACCGAGGTGGGAGAGAGCTCCATCACTAATCCTGATCTGATTAGACACACCTCCGAGAAGGTGAGCTTGATACGACAGCGTCTTCTCACGGCTCAGAGCCAATAGAAGAGCTATGCTAATGTACGATGTCGATCCTTAGAGTTCGAGGTTGGAGATCACTTCTTCTTGAAGTTAATGCCTAAGAGAGGAGTGGTCAAGTTCGGCAAGCGCGACAAGCTATCGCCGAGGTTCATTGGACCCTTCGAGATACTTGAGAGGGTAGGCCTTTATGGCGTGGGTTGGCTTTGCGCCCGGCGTATCGGTGTGCATAAGGCATTTTCACGTCTCAGCGCTCGGAGGTACCTCCGAGATCCAGCTCATGTAGTGGATTAAGGAGAGATTGAGGTTGACACATATGGGACATTCGAGGAGGATCGGTGCGCGTATAGATGGGCGGGATAAGGTCTTGTATGAGACCATGAGGCTAGTGAGTCTTTGTGGCAACAGTGGAGTGGAGGAGACAACGTGGGAGCACGAGGGGCGTGATCTGAGTAGCTATCAGCTATTGTTTAGGGATGAAGGTACGTGGTTCAGTCGTTTAGGTTTAAATGACTAGTTTACATCATGGCATAGTGCACATTGCATATGCATGTGATTTGTCTTGATTGTATGGAATTTTAGGACGAAATTCTTTTAAGGGGGGAAGAATGTAAGACTCGAGAAAATTCTAATTTTCTAAAAAAGGGTAAAATGGTAATTTCGGTCAAAATCCGGAATTTTTCTAGATCTCGGATGATGAAGCAGGACTTCAGGTTAGAATCATCTCACGAAATCTATTACCCATCGAATTTAGTCGAATTAAGGCAGTCCATTCCGTCTTTCGAGGCAGAGTGGCCGAGTGCCATATGACAATTTGTGTGAAGTACACATGATATGAGGCGGTGATGTGACAGGGCCACCTACTACATGTATCCATGTGACCGTGTCACATGAATAGTGAGAGATAGAGATAAATGGCTTATATTAAGCCATATGTCAAAGGTCCTTAAGTCAAACTAAGAGGACAAAGGGAATAAAATAAAAAGAAAAGAGCATCTTCTCTTCTTTTTTGGCACGGTATCCGGCGGTGAGGGAAAACGAGTTTAGAGAGAGAGTCATCTTCTCTCTAGATCTCTGACGTTCGGGCCGTCGGTTCTCATCGGAGGCAGAGGGAAGTTGAATTACCGCGACTGCGAGGAGCTCTTGGCGTGGATGCCGGTTTTGTGGGTTTCCAGCAGGCTGGAGGTGGGATTCTTCTCCTCGCCCGATTTAGTCCTTGTTAGAACCTTGTTAATGGTTAGTGTTTGGCGCGATGGCCTTGAGTTTTTAGTCGCCCGGAGTAAATTTAAGGTGAAAGGCCCACCCCAGACGGGTTTTGAGACTGAGGTTATCTTGTTCACATGGTCTTATTGTGGTTTGTGTACTTGGGGCGGTTCAAAGTGGTACTTAAAATTGTTTATTAACCGTACGAGTTTAATTTTGGTGTTATTGCTATGAATAAATAACATGTTGTGTGTTAATTTTTGTTAATATATGCATGCTTGATATATTAACATGAATTGTTATGAATTGGCATATTGCATTTCACATGCACCGGGAGTAAGTGTGAGTGCATGACATGAAATAAATCGGAGGGTTTTCCAAAATAATAAAATTATATCGGAAAGTTGTCCGAAGAATTGTGTTGGGAAATCGTCCAATAATTCACGTTGGAGAGGCCCATGAATTGTTTTGGGAGAGTTATCCGACAAATTCACCTCGGAGGATTGTCAGCGATATTTATATCGGAGGTTTCCTTAAATAAAACATAAATATTTTTTGTTTGGATAAGTTTTCCCATACATGGCATAAGCATGTGTGAAATTAGGTGAGGACTGAGACATGGGATTGGGCATGTAAACATTCGAAGTAGGAATCATGAATTCACTTGAATGTGTGTGTTTTTCCATTGTATGGCGACACTTAGGTGGGAAGTAACCCGCGGAGGTTATCACTACTGGGCATTGCTCACTTGTCGTGGGGATCCTTTTTCGGGTATAGGGAGTATTCGGGAAGGCAATCGCCCAGGGCAGCTTTTAAGAAGAAAGCCGACATGTGGCTTTGATTACGTTAAGTAAAAACATGTGAAATATTACAATTGAGACATGTTGTATAAGAGTGTAATTAACTCTGGAAACTATTATATTATAGTTGGGTATATTTTGTGAGTATGGATGTATGGGCCCGACGTGGCCATTTTTACTCATGTATGGGTCTCATGATTGTTAGTAATAGTGCTCTAGGCCTATTGTATGGACATGGTATTTTGACTATTTATGATAATTAATTATTATGATGATTTGCATGTTTATTATATATAATGTCCTTGAATAATATTATTAATTATTCTAAATGTCCCAAATCGGTTATTGTTATGGGAATAACTTGATGAATTAAGATAGTATAAAAAGTTTGATTGATATTCATGGGATGAATATGTGTATGAGATACAAATCAAATTTATATCTATTTGTTGAGAACAAATATTAGACTGGGACCAGATCTTGAGATTAATACATGGATCAAAGGTCATAGGATTAATCTCTAATAGTTGTGTCATTAAATCCTTTGACTGAAGATTAGCTATAGTTCTCAACATAAGGAATATTGTGTTTTGATATAATCAAACATTGTCTTTAATCGGATGACTATAAAGGTTATACTTGAACATAATAAGAATTATGTAGTGAGATATGAGCGATTAAGATGGAATTTATCCCTCTTATTATAAGAGATATATCTTTGGGTCCCCTTGACAATTGAGATTGAGAAATGCATGGTCGTGCTCAAATGGATTGATGGAGATCAATGTCATTTGTTTAGTCAGTCTAATTGGGTTTCGAGTAATCAAAGATAGAACAATATAAGGTTGACTTTGTCAGTACCTTATATTACATCAGAATATCATGAGACAAAAGGATTATGTCATTAGCTATATTAAGGTTGTCTCGGATCATGAGCTTTCATTGCTTGGGTAGTCATAATGTCTTCTTAGAGGCCACTTATGACAGCCAGGATCAAAATGAGATTTAGGCTACTCTTTTTGTCAATGTTAATTGAACCTGTAAGTCTTACATTAAGGAACGAATAGTATGATTTTTCACTCTCTGTAGTAATTTAAAATGATGAATTATTTTAAATTACAAATAATAATTAGTTGTTATTTAAATTCGAATTTAATTTTGAAAAAGTTTAAAGTCATTGAAGCAGTTATATCTTGAACAATTATGTTTTGTGAATTTAAATTGTTATTTAAATTCGAATTTGAACCTGAGAAAGTTTAAATTAATTGAAAGCAGTTATGTCGTGAATAGTTATGTTTGTGAATTTAAATTGCTATTATTTAAAGAGTTTTAAATATGTAATAATATAAAGTCGTTTTTGACTAAAACCACAGAGACTTATATAGATATATATATATATATATATATATATATATATATATATATATATATATATATATATGAGACATATATATTTTGTAGTAGTTGTCTTTTACTCAGAGAACAACCAAAACAGAGAGAAAGAAAAGAAAAACCCTAATTTCGTTTTGAGAAGATGATGAGTCCAAAAAACTCATTAGATTTTTAATCCATTTTTCTGAGTTTATAATGAGAATAACGTTGAATTGTACGAAGCGATAATTGAATCAAATTAATTTGTAGGAAAATACGTGGAAAATCAAATTTAGCGAAAATCATAAGAAATCGGCCGGCGGCATTGGAAGCTAGCGGAACTTAAGCGACGGGAAGTGCGGGTTCGGCAATTCTAAGTCACGACCTCGACAAATTTGGCTTTGAAGCGAAGAGTGAATAAGTGAAGTCGTGACTGAGAAGGAGTTGAGACAAAATATGACTTGGTAGAAGAATAAAGGAACTCAGTCAAATAGAAGAAGTTCATGTCAGCGACATCATTGCGCGTCGCGACGCAACGGAGATAAATGAAATTCGTGATGCCACCATGGGTGCTGACGGGAGCGACTTCTAGAAACACGAAACGGCCTTCTCAAGTAAAAGTATGGTAATTTTGAAAGAAAGGACTTGGTGTGACTATGTGATAATCAAGTAAAAGGAGGTCTAACGAAACTCGAATCAGACGACCAAGAAATAATGAAGAAGCGGACATGATGTATGACACCATTCCAGTCGCTCTGAATAGAAAACTTAAGCGATGTAGACATGAAGGTAGTGACCTTTGAATAGAAGTTGCGACCAAGATTTTCAAAGAGTGAACATGGAGGTCGAGCCATTAAGCGAGATAGAGACATCAAACATTTCGGAAGATGTCGCGCGATCGATGGTAAAGCATCAGCTACAAAGTATCGTGTCGCGACATCGGTTAGTGGTGCGACATCAAGCTACAAGGTATTCGATGTAGTCATTATCGTCGCCGAGGAATCATGGTCGCGACATCAGCGATGTCGACATCGGTTGCATTGAGTAGAATTGGCGTCAACCGGTGTCGCGACGCCGGCTACATTTAATGGGGTGGCGGCGTCGCCCGGTAGTCGCGACATCGGTAACGAAAGGAAGAGGTACGCGACGTAATCGATTAAGGTGGTCGGCGACATGTCGGATCGAGATCGCGAAGACAAGTCCGCGACAAAAGAAAAGCTTCCGCGGCGTGAAACATAAGCATGACATTGGAAGTCGTGGCGTATGATTGAAATCGCGACATCGAAAAACTCACAATGCGAGAGGAAGGTGAAGTCGCGGCGTGCGATTGAAATTGCGACATCAAAGAGTTTTATAATGCGAGCCAGGTGAAGTCGCGACGTCCCGATTGAGTCGACATCAAAGCGACTCATAAGCGAAACAAGCGAAATTCGCGGCGTACCGGAATTCGGCGACATCGGCTCCAGTCGCGACACCGCAGATGAAGTCGCGACGCAGACAAGCGAATGGGCGGTTATTTTGAAATCCATAAATAGGTGCATCGAGTTGGGACCCGACTTCCCGAACTCCCTATAAATACGCAGCTGCTGTTGAAGGAAGCGACTCTTGGCGACGAAGAGAGTCTGGGTGTA
This sequence comes from Tetrastigma voinierianum, assembly GCA_016808115.1. Classification (NCBI taxonomy): domain Eukaryota; kingdom Viridiplantae; phylum Streptophyta; class Magnoliopsida; order Vitales; family Vitaceae; genus Tetrastigma; species Tetrastigma voinierianum. The sequence continues at coordinate 1,311 of JAEQBH010008025.1, read as the reverse complement.
GAAGGCTCGTTTATTTTACATTTCTTTTCTTTGTTTCTTTGTTATTTTAGATTAGATTAAGGTAGATTGTTAGTCATTTGAATTTGGATGCGGGAGTTAGTTGTTGAAGTTGGCCCCGAATGCGGGAATGTTATTTTCTTTAGGTATTTGCCGTTTGAAATCGAGCAAATTTTGGAATTGAGCTTCAGGTTCAGTTACGTAGTTAACGATCGAGAGAACTCTTGTTAGTGTAATAAAGTAATTTAGACACCCGGCTTACGTTGAAAGTATACGTTGTGAATCTATCTTTTACTGCGAGAAATTCATCGATCTTGAACTTGAGTCTTGAATAACTAGTGGTTTTGTTTATTGTTGTATCTGATCGAAATATTGGTGTCTATGTAATAGGATTGTTTCATCTTTACGATTTCAAGAGGTCCTGCGAGTGACACGAGAAGGCATTCACAGTATTGAACAATATCTGAAGGGTATGCGGGCCTAATATTAAGGGATCTAATGGGCTGTGAATTCTAATCGATAAATCTCTTCTCACTTGGCTTAGAGAGATGAGTTGAATGACTATCGAATTAAAATGAAGCGAGAGAGTTCACCTCGATTCCCGAGCAGTGATTCAATCAAGTGTTATGAGCTCTAATCAAAGAAAAGACCAGATTGTTACAATTTTTGAGGATGAAACCGGTATAGTGTAAACCCATGCTTTTATGTCTTAGGAGCTAGGTTGGTCGCATGTTCTGAGTGTAGTATTAAGAAAGAAAAATACCCGAGTAATTTAACTCAGTTAAAAGTAGTTATCTAACATCCTCTGTATTCGAAGAAACTGGGAAGATTAGATGATGAAATAACTGTCGTGGGAGAGATCCCGCAGGCATTTACCTTCTTCCTTGGGCCAGTTCTAAATGCGAGTTCATGAAGTAGTTCTGATGGTTCTGAATTGATGTTTCGCGATAAACATGATGTTCCCTTTAAAGCTAACTATCGGACCAATTCTTTGAATTTTTGGTACTTTCTTTTAGTGTACTTGTTATTTCATTTTGTTCTTAGTCAACATATCTTTATTCTTTCATTATTTCGAGGTTGCTAGATATATATCAATTGCAAATTATAGTCGAATAATTATGAGTTTGAGTAGCCGGGGTGGTGGTTGAGATTCTTGAGATCTGTGGGATCGATATGCGGACTTAAATCCACTTTATTACTTGTTGATCTTATTACCTCTTGCGAATCATGGATCAAAACAAGAAAATCTATCTATCTTAAAGAACAGCTAGAAGTAGGTACCATTGCAAAGAAATATATTCAAACAAGTTTCAT